>OX457036.1:91618867-91756367 GCA_949752735.1 Lumbricus terrestris
GGAGGTATAGAGAAGCCTATTTGTGTTTGTAGGCTACTTAGGCTAAGCAATGGGGGATTCCACAAAAATTGCGATTTACCCTATAGCAGGGAGGGCGTCCAAAATGAGATTTTTTGCGCGCGTAATAATTTATATGGATGGCCCTTTATGGTTCAATTTGTGGCTTTCTATGGTCGCGCTCAGGTCTGCACCGTTTCTGAAAAGTCACCCGTGATGAGGGGCTAAACAAATTCTTGTAACGAAAGTGAATGAATGAATGCAGGGTGAAAATTGTCGGGAGTTGAGGGCATAGATGCGTGTGTGTGAATTTGTGCTTTAATATTTGTAAGTATTTGTGATTCGTTAATATTATAATTTTTAATTATCACAGGCTAAATATTCGTAAATATTAGTTTACAAATTAAAATGAACCTTTAAAAATGCAATGTTACTGTTTGAGCTTTGAAGAACTTTGTAATACGTCACCATTAGGCCTATGTGTACACTGTACAGTGTAGCCTACACTGTACACATAATATTCTGATGAGGAGTCAGACAAAAATTAGGTTAACTGTCGAATATGAAATCATATGAATTCCGCATGGCCACATTGACTATGCCCAATATCGGTTATAGAGACTTTGAAATTAAAAAATAAACCTAGTAAAGAGTAAAGTTAATGGTACAAAAGCCATTGGCCATACGTGATTAATGTTTCTACAATTCATTCAGTAGACCTAAACGTTACACGGTTTTATAAAAAAAATGAGAATCAAGAGTAGCTTGAATGAATATATGAATTTAATATTCGTTGGCAGACGGCAGTTCTAATATTCGTTAATAGGCCTATTCCCCTTGGTCTTTCTTAGAACCCGACAGTAGCCTAAAGTCCTCATTGCACACATACATGTAAATTAGCGTCCTACCTCGGCTACTTTTCTACAATAATTTATTCTTATACTGAATGACTGAATGAATAGTTAAGGGTCTAATGAACGGACGAACGAAGGATTGAATGAATGAAAATTATCTCATCACAACAGCTTGACCTCTGTAAAAACATTTAGTCACATTAATTAGCTGTTAAATTAATGGCAGAGCACACGAGAACTAAATATCTTCCTTTGTAGACCTACTATTTTTGCGAGTATTGCACATAGGCCTACTTTGGCTTTTATGAATCTTATGCTATGATTTCATACGGTACAGAAGTGTTTCTCTAGTATCTTTCCATGATAGTTTAAGACGCTTTATTAACGGTCCAAAAATAATATCAGTTTCCGTAGCTTTGAAATGTGATTCCATGGGCGCACGCACATAGGGGCAAGAGGGGACACTTGCCCCCTGGAAATTTAAACCTTTTTTTTTCACTATTACTTTTGGGGTTTATAACATCTTTCTTCGCATTAGAGAATTAAAAACCTACTTTTAACAAATACTTTTGATTTTATAAAAAATTCTTTGCACTAAACAAACAATTCAGATTAAAAATAAAAAAAAGTGAAACTGAGACATCAAGAAACCTCTATGAAAAATATCCATGTCCTTAATTTTCTGCTTTGCATTTTTTACTACAAACTTTTTTAACTTTAACCATCGTGTTTTGCCCCTCCTGCAAAAATTTCTGCGGGCGCTCATGTGTGCTTCTACTTTAATATTAATAATTGCAGATGATCCGAACAGCGACTGCATGAATGCTCTGGGAATGGGAAGCGGAGCAATCGCTGACAGCCAGATCACTGCTTCCACATCGAATTCAGACGCGTATTCACCATACTATGCCCGAATCAACAGCACCAATACACGTATGCTCTTACACGTACTTTTGTTAGGTCAATTATAGATAGTAGCGTTCGTTCTGTCTTTGTTATCTCCGGCCGATCCCATTGCACGCCTGTCTTCCGTTCATACACTTCAAAAGGCCGTCAGGTACATCTAGGTGAATCAGGAAGTTTGATGAGAAGTACGATTTGGTGAGGAGACTTGCATTTGCATTGTGGCAACGACTACGCTCTGCTGAACATGCCAGAGAAATACAGAGAGACAGGGAGAGGCAGGTATACAGAAACATAGACAGAGAAAAACAGAGACAGAGAAGACGAGAGAGGCGGAGGGAGAAACAGAGAGACAGAGACAGAGAGTAGTGAGGGATATCAAGTGAAAGTTTTCATAGGTTAAAAAACTGGTGTACGGACTATTGCTCATAGGCTTATTGCTCATAGGCTTATTGCTCATACGGCTTATTGCTCATAGGGTCTTTTGCTCATATGGCTTATTGCTCATAGGCTTATTGCTCATATTGCTTATTGCTCATATGCTGTCACAAATAGTCGAGTGCAGTTATAGCAAAGAACACTGAATGAAATGGAAACATTTACTAGGTCATGTAATTGATCAAATGTAAAAACAGTTAAACTTTTTAACTACAAGAGTGTTCATTACTAAAGATGTCCAATACAGGATCGTTCACTGTCTTACATGTTCACTACTTCAGATGTCAAGAGTGTTCGCTACTACAGATATCCAGACTTCTTAAAGGATAAGTACATGTACGACACGGCACGAAGATAGTGGACTTTTAGGCCTATATCTGAGCATCCGATGGGGTCGCACAGTTATTAGTTCGCGCCTTCAATTGTTTGACTTCATAATTTGCTTTATTAACAGTTAATCATAATGTCTTGTTTCTACCACCTATTTGGTGTTCTGGACTTTATAATTGAGCATTGTATTAGTCTACCAACGTTAATTGTCCCTAATTGATAAGCACAAGCTAAGGCGTGAAGAAGGTCATCGATATAGCAAACGGTATATTTGTTTTAAACCTAGGCCAAAGTTCGTTTATTTTGGACATATGAGCAATGAGCCTATGAGCAAAAGACCCTATGAGCAATCAGCCTATGAGCAATGGTCCTAGAGCCAAAAAACTAGAGTCACGACGCCTTAACAATAGACTGCTTTCCCGAGAGAGTCTCTTGTGTGATTTACACACATTCGGCATTCCATGCCTAACGTGGAAACTTGCAACTCTTTTCGATTTGCTTATCGGTGAATCGGTTCTATTACAGTCATATATTTGCCATGGTTAATGGTTATAGTCATTTTGGCCTATCCGCTTATTTATTGCCAATCTCAAATATGTAGGCCATCTGATCGTTGTAGGTCTGTAGACCTAAAGCATGTTCGTTCTCACAAGGTTATTCTACCTATTATAGCCTACTTACTTGCTACTCCGTGCATGCTGTCGGACTACCTTCTACAACGACACTGCAATGTTCTTTTTACACTGAGGGAGTGACCTGACTCCACTGTCTCAATCTATTGTTCTATGTATAGTTTGACCTAATTATCTGGCATTGAGTTACTCGCCAGGCGGCCTTGTCGGATACCGGTGTAAAGGTTTCAAATTACCCCCTCCTAAACATTACCCCCGGTAACTTGAAACCGGTTTCAGATTACCCCCCGGAAACTAGATTTGCATCAATCATCGCATTAATTGCACACAAAAAATCAGAAAAATCATCCCGCTTCTTGTTTTGGTCTGAAGATTTTCATCCGTCATCCCACTTCGTGATTTGCTATCAATATTTTGATCCGAAAAAATAATAGCCTCGACGCCACTCTCTCCATGTAAACTTCAGCGGCGAATAGTATTTTGGTTACAGATGAAAATATTGATAACAAACCACGAAGTGGGATGACGGATGAAAATCTTCAGACCAAAACAAGAAGCGGGCTAAATTTTTTGGTATTTTTAGTGCAATAAATGCGATGATTGATGCAATTTACAGTTTGCAGGGGGTAATGTTTAGGAGGGGGGTAATCTGAAACCTTTACACCGGCACTCCGTTCTAATGCCTTAATTTGGGTTCTCGTTCTTTAAAAGACATTAGGCCTAGTTACCAATTTATATACAGGGTGGTCATAAAAAAGAGTTCCCTAATGTTTTTGTCCATATCTTGACCACAAATAAGAATTTTTAAAATGACAATTTACAGTCTTAAAGGCAATTCATATTTACGTCCATTGGCCATATTTCAACAAAGTATTTTCAAACAGAACAAAAGTTACATATTATAACGAGGTCACCCGCAGCTTTTTTGACGATTCAAAAACATGACGCAAAGAAAAGTAACAAAAACGCGATTTTATCAAGTCACGTTTCAAAGAATTGCTATCAAACGAACTTCACAGTGCTTCACAACTTGTCCTCAGTGTGTCCACCACCAGCAACCATGCACAATTGCTCTGAGTATCTCTGAAAGGTTCTTGATGACCTTGCTGATGCTGATGTGTCCCAGAGTTAAATCTTCCCATATCAGCTTCAGTGCATTGCGACCACCAATTCTCTTATCACTGTTAGTTTTGTCCGCAAATTTTGGTATCTCTCTCGCATAGCTCTCCACACACTTGATGATCCATCGGAATAAAATCCGGAGATGTGTGGGTCCATGGGCGCCCGCAGAAATTTTTGCAGGGGGGGGCAAAATTTTTAAGTTGGTCACGGTTAAATTTCCTAGTTGCAAGAGCTTAAAAATTGCAAAGCAGAAAAGTGAGAATATGGGTATTTTTCTAAGAGGTTTCTTAATGCATATTTCTCAGTTTCATTTATATTTCTCAGTTTCATTTGGTATAGGCCTATCATTTTCAATATGAATAGTTTTCTTGGAGCGAAGAAATTTATTTAAAATCAAAAGTAGAATGTTAAAAAGTAGGTTTTCGAAAGGGCGCTATATAATGAATGAATTAATAAATGAACGAAAAACAGGTATCAGTTTTAAAGGGGCAAGTGCTTCATCAAGTTACTTCTATATTTTAATCGTAATTTCTAAAGTGCCACTCCAAAGTTAATTGTAGGGCACCAGCTTATTCAGAAGCGCTGCATCGAGTCATCAGGCTGTTCAAAGGGCAGTCAAGAAAGAGGTCCGAGTCCTGTATCCAGAGGGTCGTATGTTATTGCAGTTGTCGTTTAGGAAGGTGGAGGATCCCGAGGATCAGAAGAATGGGGCATCAACTCTTTTGAACAGAGGAGACGTTGTTTTTGGGAGAAAATCTCGAGGCGTGATAACCAGAGTCAATTATTCAAGTTTCTCTACAGCTTGACCTACCTAAATTCTGTACTAGCTGGCAGCATGCAAAATGGACAAAATGCAGCCTGACTTAAAGCAGACTTGATTCCATAACGCGGGTGAATATGTAGATCTCCAATATTACTTAATTTCAATGGGCTGTTGATAAATTTTAAATTTGTACATTAGTGTAATTTATTGATGATTAATTTTTGCGTAGTTGTGAAAAATTGCATTGACCTACAGCGAGATTCCAGACAAGTAGGCCATAATCGATAGGAATAGGCCTACTATTTGTATGGGCACCCGCAGGAGAGGGAAAAGTCATTGTTACCGTTTTCAGCAAGAGCTTGAAAAAATGCAAGGAAAAATTAAGAGCTTCTTTATTTCTAAAGAGATTTCATTACTTAAATTTATGACTTTCACTGAAGTGTATCATTCGTAACATTAGTATTTCAATGGAAAGAAATTTCTTAAACCCCAAAAGTAGTAGTTAGAAAAATAGGTTTCAATTTTCCAGGGGGGGGGCAAGTGCCCCCCCTTGCCCCTATGTGCGGGCGCCCATGTGTGGGTCATTGCCTCTTCTCAATGAAACCAAGAGAATTGACTTTGAACCGATCTCCTTTCGTCAACGGCTTATTTAAAGAGTCTCAATTTAACTCCTAATTTCTTAGCTATCACTATTTATCAGATTAATCGGTAATTATAGGACCTTGTTCTCAAAGTATCCGGATATACATTTTGTCTGTCATTGACACCTTGGTAATGTTCAAACTTCATTTTTAGAAATTTTAATTTAGTTGTTTTAATACCAAAATCATTAATTTGACACATTTCTTATTTATCAACTTGATTGTCATGTTGTTAAGTGACTTCACAGAGATGTTCCGCTACGCTGGTAACCTGTTTCTTTTCTAAATTATAATAATAAGGATTATCTTGCAATATCTAGTTCATTTGATTACAACTCATTATTTGACATTTGACTTAATAAAATCGCGTTTGTTACTTTTTGTTGCGTTATGTTGGTGGTCTCACTAAAAGTTGCATAGCCTAACTTTTGTTTTGCCTGAAATATTTTATTGAAAGCTGGCATTGGTGGACGGTACCGGATGTGAAATTAGACAGATCAGATCGTAACGAAATAAACCGAGGAAAACGTAATTGCAATAGGACCTACAAATAAAGATGCTGAGACGGGAGAATGATGGAAGGGAATAAAAGAAGCACGCGGCGCAGTCAAATTTTCTTAAACGAATGTGAAGCTAAAATAATAATAGAACCTAAGTAGAAATTTACTTTGCGACAGCGACTACTGCAACTAAAGAGACAAATTCAGTCTTCAGAATTGCAAGGTTTTCAAACATAACTAGCATGTTTTGGCACTACTAAGTATGGCTTCAATGGTTAGCATAAACAGTTGGAGTGTTATTCTATTGTTTAGAATACTGGCTACCTGGCCGAACAGACTATCTTCAGTACCTGCATGTTGATCTTCTCAACCAACACCGTATAACGAAGCTATACATTCAAGGGTCAAATAACCAGTACATTGAAACATTCAACATTTTGCATTCCCAAGATGGTCTAATTTGGGAAGTCTACAGCGAAACACCGGACGGAACTCCAATGGAATTCAGTGGAAATCATGGACAGGATGTAGCTCCAATTTACTTCAAAAACCCATTCGTTGTAAGTAGAGACACATAATTGCGTCGTACTAGAAAAGCAATCACGCTTGACCAATGCATGCAAAGCAGTCAAAATTAATGATGCTTGCAAGTTTCAAAATCAAACTCAAAAGTTTTAAAATCGCTTGACTGTAGGCTATCTATCCCGGTGTAAAGGTTTCAAATCACCCCCTCCTAAACATTACCCCCCCCGGTAACTTGAAACCGGTTTCAGATTACCCCCGGTAATCTGAAACCGGTTTCAAATTACCCTCGGGGGTAATCTCAAACCGGTTTATCCTACTCCCTACGGTTTCAAGTTACCCCCATATAATACATTCATCCAGCTTCTATTTCACATCTAGAGAACCTTCATCCAGCTTCAATTTCACCTCTAGAGAACCTACATTGAGCCTCCATTTCTCAACCAGAGAACCTTAATCCAGCTTTCATTTCTCAAGCGTTTTTTTCGTCAATCCAGCTTCTATTTCACCTGCAGAAAACCTTCATCCAGCTTTCATTTCACCTCTAGAGAAGATTCATCCAGCTTCCATTTCTCAACCAGAGAACCTTAATCCAGCTTCCATTTCTCAAGCGTTGTTTTCGTCAATCCAGCTTCTATTTCACCTACAGAAAACCTTCATCCAGCTTCCATTTCACCTCTAGAGAAGATTCATCCAGCTTCAATTTCTCAACGAGAGAACCTTAATCCAGCTTCCATTTCTCAAGCGTTGTTTTCGTCAATCCAGCTTCTATTTCACCTGCAGAAAACCTTCATCCAGCTTCCATTTCACCTCTAGAGAACCTTCATCCAGCTTCCATTTCCCAACCAGAGAACCCCTTAATCGAGCCTCTATTTCTCAAGCGTTGCTTTCGTCAATCCAGCTTCTATTTCACCTAAAGACAACCTTCATCCAGCTTCTATTTCACCTCCAGAGAACCTTCATCCTGCTTCCATTTCACCTCTAGAGAACCTTCATCCAGCTTCCATTTCTCAAACGTTGTTTTCGTCAATACAGCTTCTGAGTTTGTTATGTCTAACACTTAGTTAAATGGATTGACGAAAACAACTTTTGTTAAATGTAAGCTGGATGAAGATTCTCTGTAGGTGAAATAGAAGCTGGATGAGGGTTCTCTGTAGGTGAAATAGAAGCTGGATTGACGAAAACGACGCTTGAGAAATGGAAGCTGGAAGAAGGTTCTCTGTAACTGAAATTGGTAGCTGGATATACGGAATTCATTCGGAGTTCAGACCCTGACTGCAGGGTAATTGGGTAGTTTAGCGTCCCAAATTATTTTCACCATCCCAATTTAGTTTGACTATTTCTTTCCATTACTTACTTATACTTATGAGAAATGGAAGCTGAATGAAAGTTTTTACAGGTGAAATGGAGGCAGGACTGATGAAAAAAAGAAAAAGAGAAATGGGAGCTGGATGAAAAAAGGAGTTCAGAGGGGGTAACTTGAAACCGGGGGGTAGGATGAAACCGGTTTCAGATTACCCCTAGGGGGTAATCTGAAACCGGTTTCAAGTTACCGGGGGGGGTAATGTTTAGGTTGGGGTTATTTGAAACCTTTACACCGGTTATCATCTGCTTAGCACACCGCGTTCATCAAATTCGTAAATCAGCAGGCCTACGGACAACGCTGGTGTGGAGCATTGCTTTTCTTACCCGAGAACCTTCTGTCGTCATACACTCACGGTTGCTGTTCTCGCTCCTTTGAATTCGGCGATGGGCAAAGGTTAACTAAAAAGTTGCAAGATCTCAGTTAAACTAAAAGAAATCAGTTAAGGCAAATGTTGAACTGAAAAATAGCTTAGCTAAAACGAAAGTTTGACTAATATTTTTCAAATAACAGCTAACTAGTTTAACTAGGTCTAATATTTTTCAATCAATAGCTAAATATTTTAAACTAATATTTTTAGCTTTGCCAGTGACAGTAACAAAGTCTGCTGCTACGTAACAATCTTCGGCTAAAAACGATCATCACTTTCAGTAGATCAGCGCCATTAAAACTGGTGTTGCCTCCGCAATAGCAATGCGCAGTGATTAAAAATTAAAAAAATTATTTGTTATGAGTTAAGATGATGGTAAACTTTCAAAATGAATAATTTTTCAGTCGCTACTTGGTTCACTGATGTTAGAATAAAACCCCTATGTCAAATGTCTGACGACACCCTTGATCATCTTCTTTCTTACGATCCAGATATGAATTTGAAATATTCCTTCTGATGCGGATCATTGTTGCCATGACTCATGAGTCATATAAGTAGGCCTAATCAGAGTTACTGGTTTTTATTACTATGTTATTTTGAACTGCATTGCATGATGCATCGTTGTTTGGCCTTGCAATTATCTTCATTGTTTCCTGAGAGGACTACTGTAGGACTACTGTAGGACTATTATTACTCCAGTGCACATTGCTGAGCTTGGAAGTGAAACTGTCATTGACCTTCGCTGCATTATTACAGAACACTTGACCTCTTTTATTTCAATCTTGTCAAAGAGGCTTTTTTAGGCTGGGATGGTTCAGCCAGTTTATCAAAGTATTTTTTAGTTTAGTTTAGCTAACTTATTTGCAAGACTCACTTGAAGATTGCGACTACGACTCTAGCCCTCGCATTCTCGGGAGAACTATAAACTATCTCCTGTCCACTTCCCAACTCTCTTCCATCTTCTTCAAAAGTTTAGTCATTTTGTACCATTTCTTCGGGCAAAATGACTACCCTATCTCTCTCTCCAATCACTTAATCTTCCCAAACCACAGTCGAATCCATCACTAGATAGTAGATACTCCTTCCTCAACCCACGACCCTCCATTCCAATCATCATTGAATGTTGTTAAAACTAGGAATCTGATAAAAAGTTAAAACTACTGTCGTCTACGGCAAATAAAAATTAAAACTACTGTCGTCTACGGCAAATAATTAAATTATTTGCCGTAGACGACAGTAGTTTTAACTTTTTATCAGATTCCTAGTTTTAACAACTTTTCAACTTCTCAATAAATTGCTTGTTTGTATTTCTCAAATAATTTTTTGCCTTCCAAATTCCAATTTTGTTAGCCTAATGTCGTTAAAGTCGAAAAGTTCTTAACACTCGGCAATTATAATGTTTCAATGTCGAATGGAAATGTTAACGATTTCCAAACGGTAGACCTGCCCTGCTTCCTTTGCTTTTATATGAAGCTCATATCACGTGGTAACGAACTTTCCAACCTCTCATGTTACCCCTTTCTGCACCTGATTTGTTTATTTTAGCACCTCTTCCAGGTCCTCGGAGCATATTGGGTTTCAACAAACATCATGTGTGAAATAGTTTAGTAGTAATTGCTCTTTGTCGCGTCGTCGTTGACCTGCTTGTTTGTTCATAATATTATCACTTATACATGTAGACCGACTCTTCATCGATGCTATTTCTTTTAAGAGCGCCGCCCTTATGTCGGGCGCTCTTTTGTCGGCGCCCTTTTGTCGGCGCCCTTTTGTCGGGCGCCCTTTTGACGGGGTGCCACAAAAATGATATTCATTCGGAGACTCGACTGAAACCCTTCTCACTTCAGCCTAAAATAAACTTGTCTCTGCCATCTCTCATCAATGAGTCTCTTGTCTCTGTCTCAGCATTCGATCATTATATAGCATATGCATAACTCTGCACATAATTATGCCGGTACTTAATTACACCCAGTAAGCTTACATACATAATATTCATTCATTCATGCTCATAATTAATTAAATCGGCAATGAAATGCTTGCCAATATTTGAAACAGACTGTGCATTTGGTAATCGTACCAAGACGTTGGCATTGGACACCTACATTAAAGTTGGAGATATTTGGATGTCTTAGCGTCGTTCCTGTGCCAACAACCCGAACGGAAGTAGCACTTGACAACCAGGTATGAAGTGCAAAGATTTTCCTTTATATGAACAAAGCAGATTTTTCTGGCACTTCGACGCCGAAAGTATAGGTCTATAAGCTTGTGTCCTGAACGGTTATTCGAAGTTTGCTTAACTTTTATGGCAAATTGGGATAGCATCAAGGGATTGAAGGATTGAATTTTGTTGTGAAGGAATCCAGCAGCGTAGGACTATAATATTACTTGCAGGCGCTTCATTGGGCTTCATTTCACATATAAAAATGCATACACAATTACACATGTACACGAACATATAATTATATTTATATATATTATATATCTGTGTATATTATAATTGCATCGCCTGATATTACATGCATAGGCTACATACATTAATGCCTAAATGCATACAGAGCCAGATATTGAATAGGCCTACATGGGCTACATACATTGATGTCTAAATGCATACATGGCCAGATATTGCATACTAAGGCTACAAGCCACTATAATTATACATTGATGCCTAAATGCATACAATAGTCTACTATCGCCAAACAGTTATTAATCACACTGATCAGTCTGGTAAACATAAACTTGAGTAATATCTTTCATATTTGTATGCCTGGTTCTGTTTTAACGGTTGGGCCATAAACCCAGACAAGTCTGAGGCAATTTTGTTCGGGTCACGCCAACGCCTGCGTTCTTTTCCTTCACTTTCCAGCATCGACCTCGCAGGCTCTGCGGTACCAATATCAGGTTGTGTCAAAACACTTGGGTTACCCTGGACAGTATGCTTACTTTTCGGATGCATGTAACTAGCCTTTGTAAATCTTGCTTTTATCACATCAGGGCAATAGGCCATAATATTTTATATAGGGCAATAGGCCATAATATGGCCTATTGCCCTGATGTGATGAATATTATTATTATTATTATTTTTTTACATCTACGTAATAATTTTACTTAAAGAAGAAGGATCCGCGAAACCCTTGTATTATTATTATTATTATTATTATTATTATTATTATTATTATTATTATTATTTTTTTTTTTTAAACTGCCGGAACGGCCATATTATTATTAATGTTATTATTATTATTATTTTTTTTACCCGAGGTATTTATGATCCCTCAGGTGCTCAAAAAATTATCCGGAGATAGTATTGGTGTTATTCTGGAACGGCCTCATCTTCGTCAAGGGTTATTATTATTATTATTATTATTATTATTATTATTATTATTATTATTATTATTATATATTATTATTATATATTATAATATTATTAGGTCGGCTCTGACTAAGGATATGTCGAAGACTTTAGCCAGTTCCCTTGTCTCCCCTCGCCTTGATTAGCCTATATGCCAATGCGATTTTTGTCGGCATTTCTGACTTTGAACTACATACATGTAGGTTGCAACGCATTCAAAATTCTTTAGCTCGGGTTGTGCTGCGCGTCCCACTACGATCAAGTTCTTCAGTCTTACTTCATCAGCTACATTGGCTTTCTGTCGAGTTCGGGATAAAATTATTGGTCTGTTTAACCTACAAATCCCTCTCCACCGGAACACCTCCCTACCTTCAGTCACTGCTTACTCCTTACATTCCTTCTCGTTTCCTGCGATAATCAAGCATGGGTCTTTTAGCTGAGCCTCGATCCAGAACTTTTATGGGCTCGTGTGCGTTCCATGCTTCTGCTCCCAAGGAATGGAATTAGCTTCCACTCTCTCTCTTCGTTGCTCAAATTCACTCCCTACCTTCAAAAACGGCTCTAAACTCACTATTTCGCCTTGACTTTTAAGTGCATGGCTATCTAATTGCATCTTCCTCTGGTGGCTGACTATCCGCGTCTCAGATTCACATTTCGGTGTGACCTTGCGCGCGTAAGAAATTTATGTAATAATAATAATAACAATAATAATAATAATAATAATAATAATAATAATAATAATAATAATAATAAGAATGACTACGTTAGTAACGTTACCTCTTATTGTGAACGGATTTTCCATTAGATTGCAAACGACTTTGTCAGTTTATTTTGAAAAATAAATGTGTGTTATAAAAATAATAATAATAATAATAAAAGTAATAATAATAATAATAATAATAATAATAATAATAACCTGGAAGCAGACGAATAGGGCCATTCCGGACTGGTTTTATAGCAGTAGTTAGAAGATAAGGCCAGAGGGATCCTAAATACATCGGGGCAAAATAAAATAAATAAATAAATAAATAAATAATAATAATAATAATAATGGGTATATAATAGACATCTGTTCATATATTTGTGGGCGCACTACTGTAGTGGGTATGTTCATGGCCTTGCGGCAGGAGGGTTGCATGTTCGAATCCACGTCAAGCCGCCATGTAGCGACCTTGAGCATTGAGCAAGTCCTTCACTCGCTTCGGCCTGAATCTGCGATGCAGTGTCCGCGCTGTAGTCGGGAGCGCCTCTGAGTAGCGAGCTTGAAGGGGCACTATAGCAAATGCGAAAAGTAAATAAATAAACAAATAAATAAATTAATACACGAATTGGTATAGCACCTCCTCACGGAGACTTTTCAGAAACGGTGCAAACTTGAGTAGAGAGCTTGAAGGGGTGTAATAGAAATGGAGCAATAAATATATGCTGCGTTGAGGCGCGGGACGTGCAGTCGCCTCAGGTTAAAGACAGATGCAAGAGGGGTACAGAGACTAGGACGGAAAGAGACGAGACAATTTAATATTGCTTTTTGTTGGCCTACTCGTTTGGTGTGTCTCTAAATTATTTTGTAAATTTCTAGCACGTTATTATGATTATTAAGACTTGTTTATGACTGCATTTTTATTTCTGTGCTAGTTTGACGTACCATGGTCTCAGCCGTTCAGTCCATATGTTGTGCGACAGCTAATAAACGTCCCGCTAGGTTTGACACTGAAAATTGAGAGCAACGTTAAGGTTGTCTTCATTGGAGAATCGTCTGGTTTAAGCGTCTTTGGTGAGTGTCTCTGACACTTGATTTCTTTCAAAAAAGGATGCTTGATCTCAGTTCGGATTAGAACCCGTTGGCCTACTTCTAAACAGTAGCGTAGCCTCGTAGGCATAATTAATTTGAAAGGCACGAAATGGAGAGATTTGTGAGGTTTTCGAGAAAGTCATTAGGTTACTGGTGTTCAACTTATTGTTCAGATATTTAATGGTCAAAATTGATGTTAACAGGATTCCCGTCAACCAATTTTTATTATAATACAGGTATATGCTGTGTGGACAACAGGCCCATTAGTTTTCTCAACTCAGCTTTATAATTTTGAATAAAATGCGAAATTTAGCATTTTGCGAAAGCGTTGCATTGCATTTTACATTTTTGTGCGGGCTGCACTCATGCTGGCTGTTCAAATCTATCATGCAGGTTGTCTCCAGATCAATGCAGATTATGGACTTGAAGTGCAGATGGTATCAAATAATCCGCTGAGTCGACTGAGCTCTCTTGATGAAAATGGACGCGTATTCTGGCAAGGAATTACAATAAGCGGTGGTAAGCTTAGACGTCGTGCCCATGCGTTGTGTTGCAAGATGCAGCTCACTCACTTAGTCACTTTCCGTCACTCACTTAATTTCAGCGTCAACAAGCATTTTGCCAGCATGCTGATTGAGGAACCCATGTACGCTCATTGATATAGAGGGTACGCCTAGGCTCATCTGGTTCCATCAAATGTCTATGGGTCAGATGTCAGAGGACACGCCTAGGCTCATCTGGTTCCATCAAATGTCTACGCGTCAGCTGGCATGGTAGGCTGTAATTGTCTCTGCTGGCTATAACAGACATAATTGTGGGGCGCGGTGGTGTAGTGGATATATTCGTCGCCTTGCAGCCGAAGGGTTGCAGGTTCGAATCCGCCTCAAGTCGCTGCGTAGGGATCTTGGGCAAGTCCTTCACTCACAATTGCTCATTGCTTCGGCGATGCAGTTCCGCTCTGTATTCGGGGGCGCCTCTGAGTAGAGAGCTTGCCGGGGTCGCTATAATAAGTGCGCATAGAAATAAACAAAACAAACAAATTATATTCTCCATGATTATAGGACAGTTCACAACGGAGTCCTAAAATAGAAGCTATAGGCAGCAATAAAATTATCATCAATTCGAACTAGTAAGCCTACAAATCCATGATCTCACCCAACCATTCAATATATACCGTGAAGATGTTGGCTCACGTTAGCTATATCGGTAAGAGAGCTGGCGGCCGCACGTCTGTGGAAGAGAGCATGCGGGCCGCGGTTCGATTCCCGAAGGTGCTTATTTCAGAGATTTAAAAATCTCGGGCTAGCACGGTCCGTCCACGGGGACCTAAATGGCGTGGCGTCCATTCAAACGGGCGAGCGGTGATGAAGGATCTCACCCTCACGGTCGAGGCCATAAGACAGCCGCTAGGCCTATATAAAAATCCGATTACATTTAGGCCTACATTTACCAAAAAGCCCTAATCCATAAAAATGGTGTTTAGGAAACTTGAGTCTGTCGGTTATTATGCAATCCCTGCAATACATGTGAAATTCACCTTTAATTTGTAGAATTTGAGTTTAAAAAATATTATGTTCGTGCTCGTTGAAAAGTCCGCTGACAAGCCACGGTAGGCAACATTGATAGCCTGCATTGAAAAATTACGGTACTGGCACAAATTTAATGATCGTATAGAGCCCAAGTCTTGGCAGTCTGTTAGGTGCATAGATATAATAGGTGCCGATTCAGTTAAAATCTATCACAAGGAGTGGAAGGATGAATCAATGTATCGGTAACGAATCGCGTCTTTCAAGATCTACATGTATTTCGCCTTCAACTATATATGGGCCAACTTCGCATTCTTTGAATGGATGGATCCGATTTGACCAGGGTCTATGACAACAGAGGCCGTTACCCTGGACAGAAATTTGCTCGGCGTATTACATTACTTAAGAGCATGACTCTTGGCCATTGATATTATTACGTCTACTGTTGTTGTTGTTGCTGCTGCTGTTGTTGTTGTTGTTGTCGTCGTCGTCGTCGATGCTGTAAGGAATTTATTAGACCCCACTGCCTAATTAAATACCAAGCATCAATAGACGGTGCTGAGCAATTGCGAGTGAAATACTCCATCAGTTCCATGCGCGTTATAACCAAATAATTGACCACCTCGGGGATATTCGAATCTGTACGAGGTGAGCGATCTAAACAAACGTGATTCTAAAGTGATTCTTTGTATCATTACAGAAACAGTGTCTGCCTAAGGGACTGTCCATAAATGACGTCACACATTTAGGGAGGGATGGGTCAGTCATATGTGATAAATATAATGTGAATTTTGCGTCGACGGTTGACGATGGGGGGTCAAAATTCGTCCAAACTTGCTTGACGTCATTTATGGACGGCCCCTAGTTGAACCAACATTTCTAGTTTGGTCTTAGGCTTACGAGCTTATTTGTTGAAACCTCCATGTTAATCGGTTTTCGTGTAGGTCATGAAGCTCGTCATTTGATACTCCTTGGCCAATGGTTGTGTAAGATGAACTGATGAATTGGTACGCTTTAGAACAAGTCACCTGTGGTCTGCTTTAATTCATAGGCTAATCATTTGGAGGGTCTTTAAAAGGTCGGTTTGTGGTTCAATTCTGTTGTCATCAAGACCTTACTTAACGAGGCTCTTTATCGTTGCTGCATAGGTGAGACTTCATTTATTGAAAACATATTAATTTGCCTTAGAGTTAATACAGCCAATACTGTTGGGCGCGGTGGTGCAGAGGTAATAGTGCAGCCAGAGGGTTGCATGTTCGAATCCACCTCAAGCCGCCTCGTAATGACCTTTGACAAGTCCTTCACTCGCAATTGCTCAGCGCTTCGGCGTGAAACTTCGATGCAGTTTCCGCGCTGTAGTCGGGAGCGCCTCGGAGTAGTGAGCTTGAATGGGGTGCTATAACAAGTGCGCATTCAAACGATGAATTATGGGAAGATGATTATTAGTGATTATTTTTTTCTATGCAGCTTGTTCGTCGGAACTCAGCCACATTATTCTGATTGGAGCTGAAACAGGAATATATCTAGGAGCCTCGCTATCCTACACTTTCCTAAATCTGGAAGTTAAGTTGTGCAGAACGGGCGTTGCGACAATGTCTGGAGTCAGCGCTGACAGTGTCATATTTTCGGAGTGCACCTTCGATCAGAATGAAGTAGGCGTGTATGTTATCACTGATGGAGGTATTACCGTTTCATTCTGTGACTTTAAAGATAACAACGTCATAGCTCTGAGGATCAGATTGTTGGATCAGAGTGTTCAGGTTGTTCCGAGAATGATCCTCAGTGTCAACAATTCGAATTTTCAGCAAAATAACCAGGCAATTGGATTGAATGATCCATGGACCTGTCAAACAACGAACATGAGCATCGATATACGGGAGAGCATCTTTGAAAATCACAGAGGCGTGGCTATTTATATAGGCCAATTGTACCCATGGTTTTGCACTATTTCAGCGACACATTTTGCGATTGAGAAATGTGCTTTTAAAAACAGCAGAATTGAAATTGGCTTACAACCTAACTCGCCATTAAATTTTTCAATGAGAAGTTCTGTTTTCTCTAATATGTCTCAGACTACAAATGGAGCATTAATTATCAGAGGACAGTGCCAATCTATTATTCTTTCGAATACAGCCTTCTCAGATGTAGCAGGCACCGCTGTGTCAATTAATTCTCCGCCACCAAAATTCGTGAACCTGGAGAAAAACACGTTTAGTTCTGTTCGGGGACCAACTTGCATCGACATAAACATAGATTCGCAGGTGAATTGGCCTGTTGGTGAAATATCTCTGACAGCCAATGAGTTTTTCAATAATTCTGTAAGCTATGTCATCAGTGCAAATGACCGCTCGTATAGTAACATCACTGTGACTGAAAATATCTTAGATAATCCTCAAAGCAGCTACGAACTTTATGTGAGTATGCCGTCGAAATCAGAATATTTTGTAAATGCTGGACAGAACTATTGGGGTGGCAGCAACAGAAGCCACGTGACATCTAGAATATATGACTTCTACGATGACTTTCAAAAAGCTATGGTCGATATTTCAACCATCTATACTGATTCACAGCGGAATGACTTAATTGACACTCATACTTGGATGGAATGGAATTCATCAAATGCATTTAATGGAGGGAAAGTCGTGCGCAATGAAACGTTTTACGCCAATTCAGCAGACAATTCATGCATCAATATCTCATCCTCAATCTACATTCCACCGAACCTAACGCTGGATATTCATGGCTCGGCGACCATCTGCTTTCCTCGTTATGTTGGCATCTCAGTCTGCGGTAAAGTACATGCAACACTTAATGAAAATAATGAATTGATGAAATCTACATAGATCCAAATATATAATAGGCCCTATACATAATTATATATATATGAGTAAAATTGTGGATATTATGTCCTGCAATAATTCTGATGTCGTAAATGCATTAAAATATTTTTCCAGTTAAGATTGACTTTGAAATAATATGATCGCCTCTGAGTAAGTACCTTGAAGGGGCGCTATATAAAAATAAATTACGATGGATCATTACAATAATAGCCTAACTC
This sequence comes from Lumbricus terrestris, assembly GCA_949752735.1. Classification (NCBI taxonomy): domain Eukaryota; kingdom Metazoa; phylum Annelida; class Clitellata; order Crassiclitellata; family Lumbricidae; genus Lumbricus; species Lumbricus terrestris. Next base: position 91,637,025 of record OX457036.1, read on the forward strand.
GTCACATCAGGGCCAGTGATTCCGTTAAGGTCTGAATTCTTGGAGTCATGGACGCATCACATCCAAAAAATTGGAGTCCACACCAAATGGATAAGAGTCATGGACTCCACACCCATCCATTTTTGGAGTCCCATCGGGCCATAGTAGGCCAAATGTAAAAAATTCCGAACTTCTTATATTACAGGCGACAAAGGGCCCAACCATTAGGCCTATTATTGCGTAACCTACGCAAAAATTCGTATTTTTTATCCTCATTCTGTTGCAACTCGTACATTTTGCGAACAGCCCCATGCGTATGCCTACATGTAGGCCCTACGTAAAATTAGCTCTAACCATCCTCCGTTTACAAAAGTTCATTTAGGCTATGTAGCTAAAGTCAGCTATAAAATTAATTTTACCGTTGGCTATTTTTTGTGTTTTAAAATCTGAAGTTGTCGATACCAATACAGGAAATACCAAGTCATAAACTCATAAATTACAGCCAGCTTCTCCAGAGGTAGGCTGAATTGGAATGAAATATAGGGTGGGCCAGCATAAATGTCCCGACTTTGCACGCGTATAACTTCGCCAATTTTTAACATTTATTTATACTTAATGCATCAAATTAAAGGTATTTCACTCTAGTATTAACTCTAAAAAAAGTCGAACTGATACTAGAATAGGTTTTAATTATATACTTGGAACAGCGCTAGCTACTATTTTTTGTCATTACTGACGCATTATGACGCCGTTTCCCCGGGAAATTCTATCGTTTTTTGCTAAAACGCGCGTAGACACGATCATTTTGGGTGTTTGTAGGGTCCCTACCATGAATATCTTCTAATCGCAAAACCACGTCCATTCAATTTTGCCAACAGCCGTGCACTGCCATGCGCTGCTTCAGACGCTTGCACGCTGCCAGCCGTTTCTTTGCGTAAGAGCTGGAGAGTTCGCTGGACTTCTCGTCGACAAATTACTTTAACTTTAGGTCTATAATCTTTTCCAATACGTTATTCAGTGCTTCTAAGACTGCTTGTTTTGCGCTGAATTTGCATGCAGGGCCTGCCCTGGTCATTGTCTTGACTTCAAATGTACGCAGACACACGAGCAATGCTAGCGGTTGTGAGCGCCGTGCGCTCAGATTCCTATGGTTTGCGAGTATAAAGTCCTGTTTTATCAATTTTCCGTAGCTGATAATACAAGGTATTGTTTATTCCATCCTCTGTTAGAATATTCGTTAATCATTTCAAACGAATTAAATCCCTTATCAGTTCGTAAAATTAAGATCGAAACGCGATCATCGTCTGTCAACGGCGCCAGGTTGCGTCACAAATGACAGCAAAATATGGCCATTTATGGTATCCTAGATGTCTCCCAGAGTTGCCACATCTTGAAATCAAGTCCGACTACGTTCGTGCAGTCATCGAGTAACGGCGTTTGCGCTTCCTTTGTCGGCTTCCTGCTAGAAACATTTTTCAGGTGCATTAGGCCTATGATTATTTGATTAATTGTATGCCTGATTTCTTTGTAGGGTCCTTAATTTTAATTGGAAACGATGACCATTTGGTTTTAAAGAAGTGGAAAGACGATTATTGGGGTGGAATTGCTTTCGTCAACAGCACTGGTAAATGTCTGATTTAAAAAAATAAAGTTTGCACTTCGTTTGCTTAACCAAAAAAATGCCTATAGCCCTCTGCTGATCAATGGCTTCAACTCGACGCAAAATTCATTCTATGGACTTGCATAGCGCCCCTTAAAGAAGCCTGCTTCAGAGTGCTCCCAACCTAAACACGGAAACAGAAAAAAGGCTTGTGAGATTTATGAAACGAAGTTTGATTGGTCAGATGTATAAAAGCAGCTGTGAACGGGGGTTATTCCAGATGGACAGCCCTATAATCGAGAAAAAGGTACTTGTCGGTTAATTCACCTGCAGACACCGAAACCCATTATACGCAATCTTACATGCAAAAATTAATTCACCTGTTGGTTACATCACAAATTTAATAGATTCGCTGTGCGCATTTAACATTGACATTGAAAGGAACTGTTCAAATTTGGAACATTGACCTTGATCCAGCTTCCACTTCACATATAAAAATATCTTAATCCAGCTTCCATTTCAGATAGAGAAATACCTTCGTCCATTCTATATAAAAATATCTTAATCCAGCTTCCATTTCTCAAGCGTTTTATCATTAATCCATCTTCTTTTTAACATGTAAAAATACCTTAATCCAGCTTCCATTTATCAAGCGATATTTTCATCAATCCAGCTCCAATATAAGCAAAAACATTTTCATCGACCAGGCTCCAATTTAAACGAGAATGTTTTCACCAATCCAGCTCCAATTTAAGCAATGACACTTTCACCAATCCAGCTCCAATTTAAGCAATGACACTTTCACCAATCCAGTTCCAATTTAAGCAAGGACACTTTCACCAATCCAGTTCCAATTTAAACAAGGACATTTTCATCAATCCAACTTCTATTGTATGTTAAAGGGAATCCGGATTAATTATAATACACTTGAGAAATGGAAGCTGGATTAAATTTTTTTAAATAAATTCACGACGTTCATGGCGTCCGAAATTATATAAACAAGCGTTCGCCACTACATTAGGCCTACGTCACTAAAAAACATTGAGTAAAAATACGGAAGATTCCGCAGGTGAACTAACCGACAAGGTACACAGACGAAAAATCTGCAGGTGAATTAACCGACAAGTACCGAGAAAAATCGACGTTTTCTGGCAGCCAAGCGAGCCCGTAGAACTATAGGCGTTGTCCCTTCGTAGCAGAGCGAGGAGCCCGACGCGCTTCAGCGTCAAAGAGTTTCCTGTTATTTCTTGTTTTTAACAATTTGCTGCGCGACCTGGACGCCTCTAAAGATTCTTCTGTTAATATGGTTCAAAGGCGGAAGTGATTAAGTAGGCTACTTGATTCATTTTTACTGGCGTCTTTCCAGCCAGAATCGGAAACTTTCTGCATTTGACAGAAACCATTACCTACTTCTTGTCCTCTGACATTGCTGTTCATATGCATCACTTGTCGTCCAGCTTCTTTTCAATAAAACTGAAAGTCGCTGTTCCCAATCTCTGCTGATCTCTCAATTGCAGTTTTCCAGACTCCAGAGCACTCTACCACGGCTAGCCTACTTCTCTAAAAAATGTAGTCTAGACTTCACCCATATTATGTCATCTTACATCTTACAACATTAAAATAGCCTATCTCCTTCCACCTCATGTACTAAAAACATTATATTTTACACTTATACACCCATACTTAAGCTATTGCAATCTCATCTGGACATCTACATATGACACACACCTTACAAAACTAAATGTGCTGCAGAAAAAAGCCATAAGAATTATTACCAAATCTCCCTTTAATGCTCACACTAGCCCCCTATACCGTCAGTTGAACTTCCTAAAAATATCCCAAATTAAATTCATCCAAACTGCTACATTTATGTACAAATACGATAACAACCATCTTCCACTTGCATTCTCGTCCTATTTTAGACCTAACTTGAACACTAAAGGCATTAGAAATAATAGAGCCTACATAAGTGTCTTTGCAAAAACGAACACTAGAAAGTTTTCTATTAAGTATCAGGGTCCTCTTTTATGGAATAACATACCGGAAAGTATTCGTGCATCCAGGAGTCTCGCTCAGTTTAAAATTCAAATCCGTGCATACACATTAAAAAACGTAAAATGAACTCCCTTACTTAACCTATGTTCATGTTTTTATTATTATGTTTTGATATATGTTTTGAGGGAAAGTATCCCGCTGCTACTGTTCACTTGCTTTCAAAAGCACCGCCATTAATTAATTAATATTGCATCTGCTTTTTATATTCTACTAGCTGTACCCGGCCACGCGTTGCTGTGGCTGAAAAGACTGCCCAAGACTCCCTTCCTACGTCCCCTCCCCTTCCCTTCCCCCTTCCCCGCCCTTTGCCCCTCCCCTCCCCTCACGTCCCCTCCTCTTTCCCCTCTCCTTCCCCTTCTCCGCCCTTTGCCTCTCCCCTCCCCTACCCTTCCCTCTCACCCTCCGTCCCTCCGTCCCTCTCTCCGTCCCTCCCTACATCCCTCTCTACCTCCATGCATCCCTCTCTCCCGTTTCCTCCCCTCCCTCCCCTTCGCCGGATAAACGTTTTAAAAAGCGCCCGAAAATGGAGGGACGGATGCGTTAAAACTGTAGAAAGACGCGCGGAAAACGGCCGCAAATGGACGATTTTGTAAAAACTGACAGTTACACATAAATTTGCGCTATAGCAGACGGCCGGCTACACGTTTTGAAACGCGCCCGAAGCATGGTTTTGAAACGCGCCCGAAGAATTGGGCGGACTAATGCGTGACAGTTCAAACTCGAAATGGCTGGACTCCATCGACGTCTATAGAATGGAATTAAAAGTTGTGTTTTTTGGTCGAAAAGATTGCGCTTTTCCCCAAAAGGCATAAAAACGCCGGAGATGTTCGAATGGAACGGTTTGCGAAAATTTTCAAAGCAATCGGTTCAGAACTCTCCGAGAACCGATGTAACAAACGGTAACTTTTTACATTTTTATTTATATAGATTGTTACGACAATGATTTTTTGGTAAATAGGCCCCACTAGCGGGATCATTCCCTTCGGGTAGCCTATTGGTTCTGCCACACTCAGTATTGGTTGCTCACCTGTCCATATCATCGCAAATGTTAACTCGCAATCAATCACTGTGTGTACTATCTTGTAAGCAAAATTGTCTGCTTGTCTTTGTTTGTTTTTGGTGGATCAATAAACCAATTGAATTGAAATTGAATCATTAAGTTTATTGAATAATTCTAATGAACAATGGTATCTACGTTGTCATTATCATGTTGTTCTCTGCCAGTTGGCAGGTTCATTTGTCCAAGGGCATCACTCCTCTCATTGTTGAGCCTCCTCTGTTAGCTGTTGATACCCCTCCCGCATCATTCAGTATCGTAGTTCATTGTTTGTTCCATCAGTTGTAACATAGAAACTTTAGAGAGGTGGTGCTGCGTTGTAATGGCTCTGTTATTTCTATATTCCCTAGGTTCATACATGTCGCATACAAGTTTACTCAATCTGGAGTACGGAGTGACACTCAATGGATCTTCCTGGAACGTGTCTGACTCCATGTTGAACATGACTCGTGGTGTTAACGGCAGCATTTATATTCCAGTAGCAATATCGTTCTACAATACGACCATCATTTGCCCATACAATGCTGCTATACGACTCTATAGCAGTTCTTTTGCAACTCTGAATCTTGAGGGCGCATCGCTCTCGTCACCATTTGGTGCAGTTGAAATACATTCGAGTGGCAGAATGGTTGTGAATATCTTCGGCTGTGAAGTGCAGAATCGTTTCTACATCGAAGAATATCCAGCCGTTAGTCGATATATCAGAGTACATTTCCTCTAAATAACATCGAGTCCAAGCCTGGCTTCTCTATAATTAAGAATTTACTATTTTCATTTCCACTAGACACCAGTGAATAAACAAGATAAGAATATTCCTTAATTGAACAATTGCTGGATGCGTTTTGGTGTAGGCCTACACACATGGCAACATACATATTTAATCAGTTGAATGAATCAAGACAGTCAAATATTAGAAAAACAAGTATATTATTCTAAATCCAAAATCGCATATATAATTATTATTTCTGAGTTTTATATAGCACTCTTTCAAGGCAAACTACCCAGAAGCGCTCCCAGTTCATCCTCAACTAAATACGGAAGCAGTGGCGCAACCGGGGGGGTGCTGGGGGGTGCTTGAGCACCCTCCAGGGCAAAAAAGGTGACCCACGCAATTTTTCCAAATCCGGTGAGTTTTTTGTGGGTGGGGTGGGGGGGGGTCTTTCGGTCTTTCAGTCTTTCAGATTACACAATCAAGTTCCTTCATTCTTCTGTATTATCATTTTTAGTCAAATTCATGGTTCATAAAGCACTTGATTTTAGTGTTTAGCTGGTCTACCTGAGTTTGTCGGGGTCTCGAGAATTTGTCTATCCTCTGCCTTTACATTACAGTATCTCACCAATTTATTGATCATATGTTACGACTTAATTGATAGTACCCAGACCCCCTATAGTCGGCATTGGCTTCGTGCCTTCGGCACTCGCTCCTTCGCACCTTCGGCGCTTACAATAATAATTCTTAGCACCGAGCACCCCTCAGGAAAATTTTCTGGTTGCGCCCCTGTACGGAAGCTTTCTAAATGTGAAAGGAACATAGTGGTGTGAGCTCTCGGCACCTGCAGGCGAAGGGCAACAGGGAGCCCATTACATTCCTAATAATAAAAGTTTTCCTCATCATGCGATCTGCCGGACGGTTTCTGCGGTGTGGGCCCGTGGATCAAGGTAGTAGTAGGATACCTAGATCGGCGGGAGCTAGTCATGCAGTGCATAGCATTCATCCACCAGGACAGCAGTGAAGATATTAGATTCATATATGTATAAATTATAGGCTACCGCACGTCAGTCTGTTCAGGCGAGGTCCAGATTGATTTGCCATGTGTGTAGCCTAAAAGAGGTCGTTACAGACACCGCTAAATCCCCGTTTAGTCTTTTAGTCACTAACGAAGGACGCTTCTGGTAATTATTATGCCATAAGTAAATATTGAGTAGTTTTAGTCGTTTGTCATTAAGCTGTTTAAGCAGTAGTACAATAAGAAATCGTCATGCCGTATATATATGTATATATTTAAATAGGCTTCAACCGTTTTCAGAGTAAGACTGTAGTTGCACACAACTATTCTGCTTCTGATTGTCTTAGTTGGCCTTTGTGGCTTTATGGATGCATAGATGCACCCATCTTGAAATACTCTATAGGATAATAAAACAAAACTCTTTCCGATAATTATAGGCATACTGGCTGTCGTCTGGTCAGAGAACTTCAATTCGATTAGAGAGAAACGTTGTTCGTAGCGATGGAATTTACTTGAATGTCAAGACACCGAAAGCACTGACCATTTCACAGAACACTTTCTCTGGTCCTGGTGACGCAGCTGTTAGCATTCAGCTGTCCAATGCTGGTTTTGCTGTTGCACCGACCGACTTAAACGATGCCATCTGGATTTCAAATAACGTGTTTACGGATCGTATCGGTCCCGTCAATTCAGCAGTAGTCGCTCTGAGTTGTACAGACTACAGTGCATCCATTGGACTGACTGAAAATACTTTTGCCAACAATTCTGTCAATTACGTCGTATCGTCAAACTGTCCTGGTCTCTACGTGACAAGAAACACTTTCTTAAACCCAAAGGCAAGCTACGATTACCGCACATCGGTTCCATATGCGAATGGTTTAAGTCTGTATGCCACTGGAAATTTCTGGAATCTCTCCTCATACGTCGAAATCACATCACGAATACTGGATCATCTGGACGACTCATCACTTGCTTCAGTTGAGGCATCACCGTGGTTTAATGACATCAACAGAACTGTTCTTGGAAACTCTGAGGTTGGTTTCTTCCATGGTTCTGGATATGAGATTGGTGGTAAATTGACTGAGAACATAACACTGAGGAATCAAGGGCGTCCGTATATTGTGGAAGATGACATTATTGTGCCCATAGGAAAGACATTGTTCATAGAAGCGGGAGTTCAGCTGATTTTCAAACAAGGAGGAATCACAGTAGCAGGTATACACTCATCCTTATTTTACAATATTCGAATGGACGTTACACATTGCAGACCTCTAACACAATAATCATTTCAACTAACAATTTGGTGTCTTTAAAACCTAGGCTACTGTACTGAGCTAGATTATCTAGGTTAGTGAGCTGTTGAACGGCCCATATATAAATTTCCGAATGCATGAATGTTGATAGTGCAAAAATAATGCGCGATTAAATGTTTGGTTAAGATAGCCTATGTTTTACCAGTTGGAACACATGTTGCATGCAACTGAAACTTGTTTGGCTGTGGCATGTGGATTGGCCAACATTTGACAGTGGTTCTAGGTTGCCATGAAAATCAGTCTAAGATAAGCCCATGGACCCTCGCTCTGATTCATTCAATTTTGTTCTGAGCACAACTGCTGAAAAAGTATTACTTTAGTTTATTACACTCTACAGCACCAAATTTTTCCAGTCGCTCCTCGGCTTGTGAAACCCTGATTTGAGGTGCAGTGGCTGCAACCCTCAGACGTATCGAGAATGTATTGACGTTCATTTCACTGGTCCAACAGCCACCGTTGGTATGTAGGTTGGTGCACAACACTGTGCGTTGGAATTCCAAATCTTGCCACTAGTTGTCTGACTTGCCTGAACAAAAACCAGCCAATGTAATCCATAAATATTCTACAATCACATGTCACGACGAACTAGCTATTGACCTGATGGCGCGGAAAAAATCTGAACAACTGAGCAGACAAATCTGAAGTTCTGAAGCGACGTCTGATTTGAATAATCTGTGCGTGTGCTCCATATTCTACAAGTCTTCCATATTCTATGGTGCTGGCTTTTTGAGTGCAGGCTTTTTGGTGCTGGCTTTTTGGGTGCTGGCTTTTTGGGTGCTGGCTTTTTGGGCGCTGGTTATTTGGGTGCTGGTTTTTTGGATGCTGGCTTTTTGGGTGCTGACTTTTTGGGTGCCTGGCAGTTAGATATTTTTTCACAACTATTAAATCACATTATAGCTATAATACAACCACTTCATCTATTGCCTGCAAAGTAAAAGCACAACACATCTACTCGCCTTTCACAGGACGCAAATATGTTATACAACGAGATCATGACAAGTGCATTGTTTTGAGATGTAGGATGTAGATGTAGGAACACCTGTTTGGTGTTAGATAAGCATTTGAAAAATAATTGTGCAGGTCGTCTTGTTGCACGTGGGAGTGAGACTGAACGGATTACGATGCAGCCATCCGACAGTAGCAGCTACTGGAAAGGAGTCAGTCTGCAGCAGCCATACTCTGGTAAGCTACCCATTTTATTTCACTCATCAGGTTGGTTGAGTTAATTGAAAGTGAATCGTTCAAGTTTGTAGGCCCTATGCGCTTAAAGAAGGGTTGTGTATAGATTTGAACCGTAATTTCTTAATCCATCACAACAGCCACAGTACTAGACCCTATAACTTGCCATTCATCCTACAGTTAACTAATAAAGTGTCCGTTTTACCTTTTACTAGAAATTCACTCTTTTTTCTGTCACAAAAGATGAAGTTCGCCACCATGACACCGACTGGTGGGAAATCCTGTACAATTCTGAATGGAGAGCAGTCGAGTACTATGGAAACACAGATGCAATGAAGAGAGTAGCTGATGTGCTTTGTAAACAGGCTGGATACGACGGTTCAAGTGACGTTTCCGAATACGACTGCAGGTAAAAGAAAATATTTAACATCAACTTTTGAGAAAGATGGGCAAAATCTTCAGATTTGCTAAAGAAATAACATTACAATTAATGTGTCTTGCATTTTTAAACATTTTTAGGCTATGTCTTATCGTTTCCAGGTATAGCTACTGTTTTTATTTGTGTAGTGTCTTGATTCTATGTTTAATAGCATTGTAACGACTCCAAGACCTGGCGTCTTTCCAAGTGATTCCAATTCAACTACTGCGATTCCGAAGCAGGCGCATATATATCCACCATGCAATGACCCTGGACGACGTGTTTATATTCGGTGTGACGCAATTCAATTTTCCATTACTGACTGCCGCGTCTACGGATACAACAGCTGGCTTAAACTCGCGAAAATTTCCTGCTTGCCGCCAGCTGTTTCTGATTCACGTGAGCATGCATACAGTGTCTGGCATCTTCGATAAAAATGAATTTATTGACAGTATTTAGAAGAATCCTTCGTTGTCGAATTAAGCAGAGAACCTACAAAGAGGACAACAGAGGAGATGACTGAAAGGTATGATACTGACACGAAGGTTGGAGGGACTCAGGTTCGACACCCGCTAGCCTCTTAAGTTTGGCATGTATTGTATTGTATTCATGTTGTGCATGACAATCTTTTAAGCGCTTCTCTCAGCAATTTTTAAAGCGCGTCTCTCAGCAATTTTTAAAACGCGTCTGTCAGAAATATTTAGAGCGCTTTTCTCAGCAATTTTTTAAGCGCTTCTCTCAGCAAAACGCTCCCATGGAGTGCGATCGACTGTTACATGAACAGTAGGACGGATGGACGCCCTGCAGGCTGACACCTGTTAACCGTTTAGTAATCTGTTATTGTTATAATGTAATTTTGCTTATTAGGCCTACTCACTCTTCAATTTGTTGCGCCGTGCTCGGTGAATAAGTTACCAGCCTGAGGACGCCACTATGCAGTGCGGAGTGAGGGCGACCAAGGCGGACGTTGATCTCTATCGTTCGGATAGCTGATGCAATTCTCATGTTCTGCGCTGCTATAACTTTCGGCAACGAACACAAGACTTTGGGCTGCCAGCAAAGGACGAACGCAATTTTTAATTTTCTTTCGCTAATCTGCAAGAAACTTTGAAACTTTGCTCTGCCGTTTTGTTTTATAAGAGACGGGAGTTTCAAATTAGCGATTAGTGGATCCTGCGTTTCTCAACTGGGTCTGCAAGTAGTCTTCAAGATGTAAAGCAATAGATCTACTTTCGTATAGGCTACCGGTATTTTTCTTAAAATAGAAACCCAAATAAACCTTCGATATAGCACACTGTGGTTCTCAGATTGCCTATAGGCAAGACACTGAGATTTAACATTGATTTTTAGGACGAACATCCAGTATTGAAAACCAGCTGGGTGGATATCTAACGTATATGCCAGACAACAGACTAACATTGGTGGATCATGCACTTGACGAAATGTCCCATTTGTTCATCGTTCAAATTCCTTGCCTGGCTAGCGGACAAAATGCGGATTGCGTGTCTCTAATGTCACTCGGAAAACCAGGTTGGTTTGTGAGACATTTTGGAAGTAATGGAATTCTTCTGGAACCTGCAACAAACCCTACTAGTCCGAGTACTTTCAAAGAGGACGCGTCTTTTTCTATTCGACAAGATGCTTTCCAATTCGGTTACATATCATTTGAGTCAATCAATGTTCCTGGTAGTTTTATTTCACTGCAGACGCAAAACGACAGCACACGAAGTCTTGTTCTGACCAATGTCATCAACGGTACAGACCACGGATACAATCGCAGTGCCTTTAGCTTCCGTCTTGTATCTTCGTCGAATCGGAAAAAGAGAGCAATCACAGGTAGGTTGTGTCACTGAGATTTCCCATGCGATGGTCTATAGTATAAGCTTAACCATAACCACAGCCATAAATTTGATTGAACCCAAGTAAAAATAATGACATCGGAAAACAAGTAGAGTAGAATAAAACAGACTTACAGCAAGGGATCAATTGGACTACAGCACTAAGGGACCTGGATTCCTTCCGCCAGTGAGCCACCTGAAACAACGAAATAAATTTTGCCATAGTTGGTCTTGAATAACACAAGTGTGCGATAAAACATAATTCTTGGCTAGTTAACTAAGCTTAATTAACATAGCGAGCACTAGACAAACTGGGCAATAAGATAAAACCGAAATCTAATTTTAAAAAGCGAGATGGTAGTTAATTTAGTAGCCTATAGCACATGGGCTAATTTGATAAGAAGGGTATGGTAGGCCTATTCAATTATTTCTACGTCCTGGATGGTCGTACTATTAACGATACTTGGTTTATGCCTTTCATTATGATTTACCTTTTTGTCAGTTTAGCTTCCCACCTGATTGATTTGTAGGACTATTTTTCACCCAAAAATTCCAAAATTAAATGTTTTCAGATGACTACCCGGACGCTGGGCCTCAGTCTGTTCTTCGTTACGTAAGCATACTCATGGCAAGCACTGGTATATCAGTCACAGGACGCGCTCCAACGTTAGACAATGTTATCGTGGAGAGGTCACAAGGCAACGGCATCATTCTTGGTGGAGGATACGCATCCGGGAACTTTTTCATAACTAACACTACAGTTTCACTGAGTGGATCGGGCGGAATTGTGCTTCAAACATCTAGTAACACTCTTGTATCCACCATCTACATTCATAGCTGCAACGTGAGCGACAATGGACAACGGGGCATATCTGTGATTGGTGTGGCTAATGTTACAATTTCTAATAGTACTCTCGCAAACAACTCTCTAGGTATTTGGATTGACCTCAGCGCAAATTACTACGGACAGAATAACTCGGCGATTGTTAGATCCTGTGAGCTCCAAGACAACAGAGGTGCACAAGCGATATACTGCAGAGGATATCAACTCATATGCCGTATGCACGATAATAACTTTCATCATCATCATTTTGAAGGCTATTATTGGCAGGCACCTGCAGTGTTGGAGCTGCGTGACTGCTACGCTATCCTTACGAATAACTTGTTTGAAAACAACTCAGGCGTGGGTGAAATTGTTTGGACCAATGGAAGATCTCTCGAGGTAAGATCTGAAATATTAATTTGCTGCAGGAAAATATGACTTTGATATGTCCCCGAGGAGGCCATTTAGTCCAGGGTATCTAACGCATTATACCTTGAGACCTGTGCAAAATCACAACACTGGCGAAATTATGGTTCGCCTCCGACCCTGTATTTTCTTGCATCGATCGGCGTTTTCTTGTGTGTCTCCCTCTTTCCCTCGCGGCGGTCCTGTGTGCCTCCTTTCTGCCTCTTTCCACAGCGGCGGCCTTCCCTTTGTGTCTCTATGCGGCCTCCTTTGTGCCTTCCAAACCCCGCGGTGGCCTCCCTTAGTGCCTATCTTGTTGCCTCTCTGCCGCCCTCTGTGTGCCTCTCTTCTTGTCCGTGGCAGCCTCCTGTGTGCCTCTCTTCCCCGCGGCGGTTTTATTTGAGTCTCCCTTCCCCTACGGCGGTCTCTCATTGATCCTCCATTACCCCGGGAGGTCTCTCCCCCGCTGATGTTTCTCTTTGTGCCTTTCTCCTTGCCCGCGTTGGCTTCCTTTGAGCTTCCATTCCTCTGCGGCATTCTTTGTGCCTCCCCCTGGCAGGCGGAGGAAGCTCTCGTGCTTCTCTAGTTAATCGAGTATATTAGGGAGCTTCTCGCAGAATAAAAAAAGCAGTCGCTGGACAGCAGGGAGTCAAGAACTGTAGTCGTCGACAGAAACAGTCGTTGGGCAGTCGTAGAGTCCAGAGCAGAGAGAGACAGAGACAGAGAGAGACAGAGGCAGAGAGAGAGACAGAGAGAGAGAAAGAAAGAAAGAAAAAGAGAGAGAAGACAGACAGTGGGTGTGAGTGAGTGAGTGAGAGAGAGAGAGAGAGAGAGAGAGAGAGAGAGAGAGAGAGAGAGAGAGAAAGAGAGAGAGAGAGAGAGAGAGAGAGAGAGAGAGAGAGAGAGAGAGAGAGAGAAAGAGAGAGAGAGAGAGAAAAAGAGTAAGAGAGAGGAAAAAAATAAGAGAGAGATATAGAGAAGACAGACAGTGGGTGTGAGTGAGAAAAAGAGAGAGAGAGCAAAAGAGAGAGAGAGATAGTTAGAGAGAGAGAGAGAGAGAGAGAGAGAGAGAGAGAGAGAGAGAGAGAGAGAGAGAGAGAGAGAGAGAGAGAGAGAGAGAGAGAGAGAGAGAGAGAAAGAGAAAGAGAAAAAGAGTCGACTGTGGGAGAGTCGTGGTCGTTGTAGTCCATTGTTTATCCAGCTACCACCCGAGTTGGAATGGGATATGGTTGATTGAATGATTCCACCGGGCCATGAGCGCCATGCCGGGGAAGGTTGCCAGCGGCCATCAGAAAGATTGGAACGAGGTTCTGCTTATGATGCTCGTTGCGTATCGGACAGCGCAGCACGAGGCAACTGACCACTCGGCTAAATACTTAATGGTCGACCGAGAGACGAGGACGCCGATACACCTGGTTTATGGGAGACCAATGAATGCTGGCCGCCGCTCAAAAACACCTACGCCGACTATTAGTAGAAGAATTTTAGCCAAAAAATCATCAATCGACTCAACAAATTATTACAAGTTAGAGACTTGGCAGAGTTGTTAAGTACACCCCACTGACGAAAATACCAAAAGTCACCATAAATCCGAGCTGTGCTCGAGCCGCCATCTTGGAAAATGGCGGCCTAAATTTGGTGTTTTGGCAATAACTCCAGAACCATCACAGCTACAAAGAAATATAAAATAGCAAAATTGATCCTCATTAAAAGACAAACAAGTTTTGTGTATAACATTTCTTTCTAGGAATACAAATAAAAAATTTACATGGGATAAACTAGTCATTATAATTGTATTTCAATGCGATGTACTAATTATCATTCGCAGCACAGCATTTGTTTTTCCCATCTCAACTAGGGAGTTAACGCAGGTACTTCCTTGGCAACCCTCCCCCCACACATTGCTGAGCACAGCAAACCAGACCGTAGACACTTGCATCGCTTGGTGCAAACTAGCTTGGAGTTGCACGAAATTAGGTTGAAAAGTTCTTCTGGAGCTGCTCTTTGTAGGGATAGGTTTAAGTGATCCACCTGTCATGGACCAACCTCACTCTGTGGGATCCAAGTCGTTTCCCAGCCATTGCTGGCCCTGCATGTATACTCTGTACGAGTGTTGCTCCGCAGCTGCACTGGTTGGAGGTATATTATAGAGACGCCAGTTGAAAAGATGTATCCAACTATCCAACTTCTTTTTGGCCACCATCCGGTTGTACAAGAAGTATATCAGCTCATCCAAGGACCTTGGTGATGTAAAGCCATACAGTTTCAACAGGAACCTTTCATCCGCAGACTGCAGACTTGATAACTTCTTTACTGGCATACTTTTGGTTAAATATTTTCAATTCATCTTTCAACTCATTGTGATTCTGAATAAGCTTTAGGCTCCTAATTTTCCGTTTAGTGTACAGTGCTGAAGTCGTATCACATTCAGTCATTGCATGAGCAAAGAGTAGATGTTCACAAGCCTCCCCCATAGTCACTTTCTCCATGTGTACCGGTATGTTAAAGATGCAGAGTGCACCGTTTCATTTTCCTGGATTCAGAAACCAATTGAAAGTTCTTTAAAATCTTTCGAGGTCAGTGCAGTTACAATTACTAGTAGATCCGTGTCCTGGTCAACGTTGAAATGTTGTCTTTGACTTTATCTAGAGCAGCTGCAACAAGAACAGTATCTGCATCACTTTCCGCTTGCAGAACCGAATAACCCCATATTTCATATATGATGCAAGAGATCTAATGAGGGCTCTTTTGTTGTTTCCATTTGCTAAGAAATATGGCTGTGGGATAGTGTTTGATGTATTGTCACAGAAAATTATGTCTCTAGGATTTCGTGATGCGGCTCGTCGCTCTTGTTCTGCTGTTTTAGTGGTTACTCTGTCAGGATAACCATCAAACACGATTGTACACATTTTACAATAATGGCTCTTATACGTAGGCTGTATACAATTCCAATATTTGAGCAAACGTGGCATGCAGGCTTTGGCCAAACAACGCAATGAAGAAGGTTTCCTCCATCTGGAGGACTGGCTGGTAAAGCTAAAGTCTCATTGTTGACTGAAAGGCATTCACCAGAGAAGACTTTGTCCTTTTTCTCAATATCGTACAATCAAAACAGGATGGGGTACACTTGCAAGCTCAAAGTACCCCTTCAAATCAGTTTTGCTTATGCCCAAACAAAGCATTCTGTGTAAGAGTTCTTGTTGCGAATGTAATATTACAGCCTTATTTTTTATTTGTACTGTCCCTGACGTTAGTTTGGACAATCGTGTTGGCCAGGACACGGATCTACTAGTAATTGCAACTGCACTGCCCCGAAAAAGTTGGGTACATCTTTTCAAGTGGCGTCTCTACCTCCAAACCAGTGCAGCTGCGGAACAACACTCGTACAGAGTATACATGCAGGGCCAGCAATGGCTGGGAAACGACTTGGATCCCACAGAGTGGGGTTGGTCCATGACAGGTGGATCACTTAAACCTATCCCTACAAAGAGCAGCTCCAGAAGAACTTTTCAACCTAATTTCGTGCAACTCCAAGCTAGTTTGCACCAAGCGATGCAAGTGTCTACGGTCTGGTTTGCTGTGCTCAGCAGTGTGTTGGGGGAGGGTTGCCAAGGAAGTACCTGCGTTAACTACCTAGTTGAGATGTCACCAAATGACTGAGAACTAAGTTACATCAACCTAGCATAGACACTATCAATATAAATTTGATCTTAAATTGTCATTCGCAGCACAGCATTTGTTTTCCCGCCATAAAAATTAGTTCATCGCATTGAAATACAATTATAATGACTAGTTTATCCCATGTAAATTTTTTATTTGTATTCCTAGAAAGAAATGTTATACACACAACTTGTTTGCCTTTTAATGAGGATCAATTTTGCTATTTTATATTTCTTTGTAGCTGCGATGGTTCTGGAGTTATTGCCAAAACACCAAATTTAGACCGCCATTTTCCAAGATTGCGGCTCGAGCACAGCTCGGATTTATGGGGACTTTTGGTATTTTCGTCAGTGGGGTGTACTTAACAACTCTGCAAAGTCTCTAACTTGTAATAATTTGTTTATTCGATTTTCCTAAAAATTTTCCACTATATACGCATTATGCAAGCACCCGCTGAACAAATGATGGGTGCGTATCACATGGTGCTGGGGACAGCTGCGGGTGTCCGCTATGCGACGAAACCACGCTGATGATCCACGAGTCCGTCCGACTGAATTAGCCCCGGCCAGAGTTGATCTATATCTAAAAGAGAGGATGTGGGTGACTTTGTCCAGAATGCACGATCACAGTTTTTGAGCTTTCCACTCAAAGCCTTCACTGCTGTGTCCGTCTCGGCATCGGACGCGTAGTGGAGGTGTTTGCGAATCTCTGCCACCATGGGGGCCAGGGTGGGGAACCAAAAACCCTCATCTTCCCTGTTGGACCTTGCCCTTTCAGGCTTATGACAGCGCTTTTCTTTCGGGTCCCATACGTAATACGTATAAAACCAGCCGTTCGACAGCGTTTTAGAGCTGTTTGTGTGGAGGGGTGGGGGCGGTGGGCTAGGAGGTGGAGTGGGGTGGGGTGGGGAGGTGGTAGGGGCCAGGGTGGGGTGCGGGTTTTGGGGGAAATTATTTTCCCGAAAACCAAAATTTGATGGATGGCGTACCGGTGGAGATAGGAGTCAGTGGTGGGGTGTTGTGGGGGGGGGGGGTGAAAAAAAGGGTGGGCGAAAATGGGGGAGAATTTCCCCCAAAATTCTCCGAAACCAAAATTTGATGGGTGGCGTACCGGTGGATATCGGAGTTAGTGGTGGCGTGTTGTGGGTGCTGGTGAAAATTTTGGGAGAGAAATTTTTCCCCGAAAAACAAAATTTGACGGGTGGCGTACCGATGGAGGTCGGAGTCAGTGGTGGCGTGTTGTGGGGTAGGGGAGAGGGTGGGGGGAAATTTGGGGGATTTTCTCCCGAAAACCAAAATTTCACGGGTGGCGTACTGGTGGAGGTCGGAGTTAGTGGTGGCGTTTTGGGGGTGGGGAGGGGAGGGGAAATTTGGGGGGATTTTTTCAAAAAAAAAACAAAATTTCTCAGGTGGCGTACCGGTGGAGGTCGGACTGTGGTGGGGTGTGGTGTGATTGTGGCCGGAGCGGGTCGAATCCTAAATTTCCCGGGCAACGCCGGGTAACCAGCTGATGGTATTATAAATCGCATGGCTACCATGGTCGGAGTCCGAAGTGTGCCCGGACGTATACGGGTCCTTTCTTCGTGCTGCGTTAAAAGAACTAAACAGCATTACCACGTGAACTACAACTTACGAAAAACGCCGAATTGTCGCACATTAATTACCAAGATCGATAGACAACGACTGTAAAGTTTACTATAATAATAGCATCAAACACCTTATAAAGAAAACGATTCACGCACAGGGAAAATTGGTTGGACTAATGCTAGAACGTTCTCAAGAGGAACGGTTTAAAATATTGTTTCGCGACGGGTAAGTGAAAATAGGAATGTATAAAAGTCATATGCAACGAACTGTTGTCGTGTAGGCCTATTCAGAATTGAAATGAACGTGCATTTTTGAAATCCTACTGTTAGTAGTCAGTAGTGTGGTGACTACGTGTTCAAGCGCAGTCAGTAAAATCCCATTTAAAAGCAATTAGCCATGCTTCCATGAGTCATCATCCATAATGAGGCAGTAGCGAACCCTAACGACCTCATTATTGAACCACAAGTCGATCGTTAATGGTAGCCTATTCGATTCACTTGCTTTTGCATATGTCATCTTGATTTCACTGTTCGACTTTGCTACCTAATCACGTCAGCGATTTGCTACCAGTTCGGTTTCGCTGCAAATGATTGATCACTGTTACCGAAGGTTCAACCATGTACTATTTCTACGTTATCCTATCTAGCCTATAACGTTATTGCACCATTGGAGGCGACTGTGATTTTAATGTAGGCCTACACTCAGCCATCATAGAGAATAGGGCGATCTTGGTTGTGGGTCCCTCTGTGTGGAATAGCCTCCAATGTTGTGCCTACGTTCCCTTCCGCGGGATTATTTTGTCTACCACTTTTTATAAACAACTCAAAACTTTCCTCTTTGGCCGCGTCTGGGTAGTAAGCACCTATAAAGAGTCTATCTTGAAGGAGCGCTATATAAATTCCTTAGACAGATAGATAGATTAGCTGTTTATCCATCAGTTCATTCAGTTGTCGGAATTAGTTGGTCCTTTAGCGCAAATAGATTTATATTTATAATGACCAAGATAAAGAATGGAAAATATAATTTTTGTTGCAGTTTTATGGCAACGCTCTTAGATATAACTTTGTGATCCGTGCCATGAGCATCGAAAGTTATGATTCTTTTATCAACATTACCGGGAATGTATTTATCGACAACACTTTTCAACGTGATGGTTATACCATTTATCTTCGTTCACAAGCAACGCTTATCATCACTCACAATGTATTGAGTAATCAAGGAAATTTCGAAGTATATTACGAAGCAGGAAGACAAGATGATGATAATATTGTGGATATGTCCATGAATATCTGGAACCCAGGAAACTATTCAGATATAATAAAAAGGTGAGATTTAGTTTGACCAATTAGCATTTTTTTTGCAAACAATTATTCAATACTAGTTTATTTAATCATAAAAGCTGACATAGGCACAACTTATGACCTATAAAAAAACTTAAATCGAATGATGTATTATCGAGGTAAGATGCTGGCTTCAACAGTATTAATAAGAGTTCTTATATTGAAAACGGGATATAAAATTGCATCTTTCTTTTACTAAAAGTGTAGCCTATGGTTATGGGCTCTCGCTTGGAAGTTATGGTCGTTATTGCAGGATGGGGAAGCAAGTTTCGGAGTACGTGGTTCATCATTCATGTCTCTGACGATTGCTTAAACATTGAGTGCCACGTACGCATTAATACGTACTTCATTAAGCGCACGGCAAGTGCCACGTACGTAGCCTATTAATGCGTACTTCAGTAGACGCAATACAACGGTTAGCTGGCACACTGCTACGTCAAATTTTGTTTGTTTTGGCACACTCAGGCCCGCCGACAGAAATTCCGGGCCCCTGGGCTAAGCAGTCACGGGCCCTAAACTATCTTAAGGCTTAATAACTTATTGAGCAAATTCACACAAAATAAAAAATAACAATAGTGTGGGTGTAGCGTATTAAATCGCTATTATCTATCAAACTAACTTGTCTAGTATTAAGTGTTAATTATAAGTAGAAGTTAAGATAGACAATGTAGTGGCGTTGATTTAGTTAGTTAATTAATTGGCGTTGCTAGAAGAATTAATATTTAGTAATATGATCAGCAAACGAAAACACAGACGCGCTTAATAAAGACAGCGAGGCTGATCGAGGTTGGTTGCTAATGGTAACTATATCAACACACGTAACATAATGACGCGCTAACGGATTAAACGCACGTCATCGAGCGAAACGGAAAAATGTTTGATTTCTGCAATTTGAGGTTGATACAGAAGGGTCATTTGTTGTGTCAAATGAACTCTTAAGTTAAATTAACCGCAGAATGAACAGTTTGGTACAGCTTCGACGTTTGGAAGAAGTGTAGCCAGTAGACGTTGAGTTTTCCGGGACAGTTTTGTGTTCGAGGCAAAATCTTGAGCCTGTTTTAACTATCGTCATTCGTTGGTGGAGAGTTTGAACGTTGATTTTGAATTTTGCGAACGTTGGAGAGCCGCTGGAGATAATCAGACGGTTGATTAAAGCTGGAGATAATCACACGGTTGATTAGTGTTGCTATGATCACTTGGTTGATCATATGGTCGATGTGTACGCTGGAAATGTGACACATCTCATCTATTGAAGTAAGAAGACTGGTGTTAGCGAATACAAAATATACATCCTGGAATTCCGCGGTTCGGCCTGGACTGCGAAACTTCATCGGTGTATATTATTCCTCATCAACTTCGAAAGACACTTGGTTGTCAGAAGACGAGAATCGAACTACGACAGTTTACCGAATTGGCAGACGTTGAATTAGAAAAGAATATCTACACTCAAGTGAAGATAAGAATTAAATAATATAGTAGATAATCAACGCCAATCGGTAAATAGGAACACTGCGTAATTGTATTGTTTATTTAACAGTTTTCAATTATATTATACATTTATAAAGAATTGGTTTTCTCTTTGAACTGGCCATTTAAATGCAGTATATTTTCAATACCTGCTAAAATAAGCTTAAGATGGATAAACGTTACAGATGGGAGGCTTGCGTCGGGATAAAATTGACAATATTATTGTTGATTAGATTGAACTTTACTGACATTTATATTGAAGAGACAAGACTAATTAAAATGAAGATATATTTGGAAATTGTTAAGCACAGCGCAACGTCAGCGCCGCGCATGTATAGATTTAAGCATTAGAGTCGGTGCGATAATCTTATTGCGTAACATACACCAGAGATTGTATCACGTTAAGAGGGAGCATTGGTGTGACGCTGAATAATTTTAATAATTATTATAAGCGAGTGTGAAATTGTATAGCGCATAGTTGAGCGTTAAATTTATTACTACTTGACCAAAAGTGAGTAAGTAAGATGGCCGTCACAGACTGGCAACAGTGGATTGATATGGGACGTTCACTCTCATTGGATGGTGAAGAGCTGAAGGCGTTCGTCAGAGACAGACAAAACGAATTTAGACAGCAGAGGGCGGATGAACGAGAAGAGAAAAAGGAAAATGAGCTACGTGCAGCTGCAGAAGCTAAGGTTCTTAGAGAGGCAGAGTCAGCGCGTGAGGCGGCTAAAATTGTAGAAGCTAAGACTATTAGAGAGGCAGAGTCAGCGCGTGAGGCGGCTAAAATTGCAGACGCTAAGTTAGCTGATGCCAAAGCAGCCAGAGAGAATGAATTGGAGCTAGCGCGTGAGGCGGCTAAAATTGCTGAGGCAAAGGCAGTTAGAGAAATGGAAATAGCGAGGATGGCTGACGCTAGACTGATACGCGAAGCAGATAATGCTAGGCTTATACGCGAAGCAGAGATGACTGAGGCGAAGCTTGCAAGAGAAGCGAATGAAGCTTTAGAGCATAAGAGACTCGAGATTCAAATGAGATTGAGAGAGATAGAATATAGAGATGGACGAAACAGGGATGATGGAGATTCTTATATGACGATGGGTGACAACCACCAAGGAAACCAAAGTCATAAGGGAATGAAGAATATTAAATTCCCAATATTTAACGAGGCTAAAGATTGTCTTGATGCGTACCTACTCAGATTTGAGCGGACGTGTACGACATATGAGATACCAAGAGATGTATGGTCGCTGATGCTAGCACGACATCTGGAGTCGAAGGCATTAGAAGTATACCAGCGTTTGTCGGCTGAAGAAACACAAGACTACGATTGTTTAAAGAAACATCTCCTGAAAAGATTCCAGTTAACAGAAGGAGGGTATCGTAACAAGTTTAAGACTAGCAAGATGGAACAAGGAGAGACTCCTTCAAATTTCATCTACAGATTGCAGCGATACTTGCAGCAATGGTTGCTACAAGCAGGATTTGAGCAGACCTACGAAGGAATCGAGGATCTACTGCTAAAGGATCAATTTTTCCTCACTTGTAGTAATGAGTTGAGGATGTTCATTAAAGAGAAAGGAAAAATGAGCGTAAAAGACACATTGACGTGTGCAGAATCTTACATCGAAGCTCATGGGTACAGATATGCCGAGAATTCTGTGAAACCTCAAGTGAGATTCAATAATGACAGAGGTAATGGAAAGTCATTTGAAGAGAAATCTAGAGAGAAATTCCAAGGAAATGTAAACAGAGGAAGAGTTGAAACGCGACAGAACAAAGAGACAAATCACAGTGGAAATGTGAATAGAGGATTTAGTAGAGACAGAGAGCAGGCAGCAGAACACAAGATAACTTGTTTTGCGTGCGGAAAAGTAGGTCATAAAGCATTTGATTGTGTGCATAAAGCCAAAGGGTTTGTTAAACACACAGCTGCAGCCATACAGATTTACGAGAATAGGGCGTACAGGGCTGTACAGACGAATGAAAATACGAAATCAAATGAAGTTGACAGAACAGTAGAACGCCAGGATAGGAAAGGTAAAGAAGAAGTACCGAAACACATGGCAGCAAGTACGGTAGTTACAGAAAGGAAAGATGGTTGCATTGACATTGAAAGTATAGACGAATGTCAAGCGAAGGTCAATGGAGTAGACGCCAATTGTCTTTACGATTCTGGAGCGAGTACATGTATTGTGAGGAGATCGCTGATCAGAGATAGTGATTTGACTGGGAAGGAAACGCACTGCATCCTAGTTGATGGGAGTTTAAGGTGTTTTCCTACAGCCCATGTAAACACTGAGAGCGAGTATTTTACTGGTGAAGTTGAGGCAATGGTTATGGACGAACCAGTAAAGCCGATAATTATTGGACGCGTGAGAGGGTTAAAATATACAGTAACGAATGAGAACACGGATGAAAATATGATTAATTGTGACAAAGGAGAGAAAGTGGATGAGACGATTGTGAGTGAGAAACAAGAAAAAGTTGGGTATAAAGGAATACTCAAGAGAATTGTGAATGCTATTTCACGTTGGCAAGATGCCAAGAAGACAGTAAGATTCGAGGGTGATGAAATGGACACGGAATACGATGATGTAATAGAGAAAGTTGTAAGTGATGACGTCATGAACAGTGACGCACATCAAACGACAGCAGCGATAGAAACGAGAGCTGAGTCGAAGAAAGTGGTGAAATATAAACCACTCAAGGTCACCGAAATGCCCGACCTAAATATAACCACAAAAGAAATAAAGGAATTACAGAAGACAGATGAGACATTGAAGAGTTGCTGGGATAAAGCATCTGAATGGAATGGCGATGAGAAGAGTACAGAAAAAGTGCTGTACGTAAAGAAAGATGGATTGTTGTACCGGTGATGGAAGGAAGTATTGAAAGATGAAGCAAAGTGGCAGTTGATGGTTCCGAAACAGTTGAGAAACAAAGTTCTAGCTGTAACACATAACTCGCTACTGTCAGCTCATCTGGGCATGAAGAAGACTCACGATAAGATTGTGAATGAATTTTATTGGCCAGGAATAAACCAAGAAGTTCGGAGATATATATTTAGGGCCCCCAGATATTTGCGCCAAAAAATTTAAAAAATTGCGCACCAAAAACGATAAATTTGCGCGAATTTTGGGCAAGTTAAAAAATCAAAATGTTCGTTATTTTTTCATTGAATCAGTGTACCAAAGTATCTATCAGTGTTTTTGTCATTTAGTGTAAAGATTTGGCGTTCTAGAAATTAGACAATCAAGCCAAAAATGCAGTTATAGGCTAAAGTTTCTATAACCATAAGATTAATGTATTCAGACGATCGCAAATAATTTTGATTTTGCAAAATTTACGCCCACCGAAATAAATACAAATATAACTTCAAAATAGTATTATATATGCCTATGTGATAATGAATCACCAAGTTACACAACGTGCTGAGTACTAGCCTTTCTTCTTTGTGTGCACGTCTGACGCCTATGGTTAAAATGCGTTCGTTCTGTCTTAAGCCGAGACAGCACGCGACGCCGCTGTGTGACCGCTTTGAGAAACTTCGTCTAACACATTTTATTGTGTGGCCGTGAAGTTCTGGAATTTTTTATACTGCAAGTTTGTGCATTGCTACCAACAATATCGATCTTTAACTAAAAATTCATATATAATTTCATTCCATTCGGCGGCCGCCATTTTTATTATCGCACATCGGTCGTCGTTGCTATGTTGAACTGTCATTGGCCGCGGTGATTTTAAGTCAATCAAAGCCCAATTTAGATAAATTAGCAAGATTTTGTCAAAATTTGCGCTAAAATCGCGCGGATTGCCAATTTTTGCGCTGTTGCGCTAAACCTGGAAATTTGCGCAAAATTTGCGCTGCGCAAGATCGCGAATTTCTGGGGGGCCTATATATTAAGTTGTGATGTAGGCCAGAAAGCAGTAGATAAGAAAGTGAACTACAAGGCACCGATGGGACATCTTCCAGTGCTGGATGTGCCGTTTAAGCATGTCTGTGTAGACATCATAGGAGCCATAGAGCCAATGTCTATGAGAGGATATCGTTATGTATTAACGATTATCGACTTAAGCACCAGATATCCTGAAGCGATACCATTGAAAGGTATAAGTACCGAGGAAGTGGCGTAAGCCTTGTTTAACTTTTATTGTCGGATGGGCGTACCACAAAGAATTCATACAGATAGAGGAAGCCAGTTTACGTCAGAGCTAATGGCCGAAGTAAACAAAATGTTATTAATCAAACACACGATGACGAGTCCATACCACGCGATGGGAAATGTTGTGTAGAACGTCTTAATGGAACGATTAAGACAACACTGAGAAAATTGATAGGTGAACAAGTAAAAGAGTGGGACAGGTACTTGGCACCACTACTTGTTGCATTACGAGATACTGTACACGAGAGCCACGGATACACGCCTTTCGAATTAATCTTCGGAAGATCATGTAGAGGTCCAGTACAAATATTATAGGAACTGTGGACAAACGAAAAAGTGGAAGACGAGGTGAAGGATGTGTACACATATATGACAGATCTACGAGAGCGTATAGAGGAAACGTGTAACATGGCGCAGAAAGCAATTCCCAAAGCTAATGCGAAGAACAAGAAATACTACGAAAGAAAGGCACGATATAGAAAACTGGAGATAGGTGATAAAGTCCTATTATTACTGCCGAGTTGTAATAATAAGATGCTTGTTAAATGGCAAGGACCATTTGTTGTCAGAGAGAGAAAATCGGAGATTACGATTATAAAGTTGAGGTTGATGGTGGAAAACTGAAAACATACCACATCAACATACTAAAGAAATATTACGAGAGGAGTGAAGAATTGTCAGGTTCTGAGACAATAGCATATGTGTCAGCTATTGTACATGATGGTAGAGAAGGTGAAGATGAAGAGGAGGAGATACTGAACTTGTATGTTAGTAAGCAAACTGAGACGTACAAGGATGTTGATATTAATCCACAATTAGAAGATGAACAGAGAGGTGAGTTAGAGAAATTACTGAGAGAATATCAAGACATATTTACAGATAAACCTGGAAGAACGGACATGGTGAAACACGAGATTCATCTTACAAGTGATGAACCTGTTAGGATGAAAGCATATCCAACACCGTATCATCTACAGTCTGAAATTGATAAGGAAATTGAGATAATGTTAGAGAATGGAATAATAGAAAGATCAGAAGCAGCATACGCAGCACCGCTTGTTGTTGTTAAGAAGGCTGATGGAAGCAATAGACTTTGCTGCAACTATAAACAATTGAACAAAGTGACAGTTTTTGATCCAGAGCCGATGATGTCAAACGAGGATATCTTCAATAAACTGAGTGGCAGCAAAATATATAGCAAGTTTGATTTTTGCAAAGGATATTGGCAAATTCCAATGAGCGAAGAATCAAAAGATTATACAACTTTCATTTGTGCAAGTGGATTGTATAAATTCAATGTTTTACCATTTGGATTGGTAAACAGTGCTTCAAGCTACAACAGACTGATAAGGAAGATTTTGCATGGAACCGAGAATCTGGAGAGTTATGTTGATGACATACTAGCTCATACAGAAGGATGGACTAAACATATGAAGATTTTACGAGAATTTTTTCAAAGCGTGAGAGATGCTCTCCTGACTTTGAAACCAAAGAAATGTTCATTAGGCTATGGTCGCATAGATTTCTTGGGTCATACGTTAAACAACGACGACATTAGTCCTAAAGGAGAATCGATAGATAAGATTGTGGAGATGCCACAACCGAAAACGAAGAAACAAATAAGAAGCTTTTTGGGAGCAATAAATTATTACAGAAAATTTATTCCTCATTGTGCTGAACTGATGGCACCATTAAGTGACTTGACAAAGAAGTCAGCAGCTAATAATGTTGATTGGAACGAGGAATTAGATGAGATTTTTAGTAAGCTGAAAGCAGCACTTGCTAAGACACCAATACTAAAGTTACCAAACTTGGAGAAGGAATTCGTGATTCAAACGGATGCTTCGGAAAGAGGAATAGGTTGTGTCCTGATACAGCAATATGAAGGGATAAACCACCCGATTGCATATGCGAGTAGGAAACTATTGGAAAGAGAGACGAGCTATTCAGTTGAGGAGAGAGAGAATGTCTAGCGATAATGTGGGGAATTAGTCGGTTTGACAGGTACTTGTGTGGAAATCAGTTTGTGATTAAGACGGACCACTGCGGACTACAGTACATGAAGGAAGGGAGAATGAAGAATGCGAGAGTCATGAGGTGGAGTCTAGCACTTCAAAATTATTGCTTTACGATACGATATATCAAGGGGAGCAATAATGTTATGTCTGATTATTTGAGTAGAGGAATTACATAGTACTTAAATATATCAGTAATGTATTATAATAATGTAGATAAGAAGAAGTTCAGTAATGTTGTATTGTTGTGTAAGATAGAATAAGGAAGTTCATAGAAATTTAGTTTATAGATAATTAGGTGAGATTGTAAAGCCTGATTACAGACTTTTGAAGGAGGGGTATTTGTAGCATATTAAATCGCTATTATCTATCAAACTAACTTGTCTAGTATTAAGTGTTAATTATAAGTAGAAGTTAAGATAGACAATGTAGTGGCGTTGATTTAGTTAGTTAATTAATTGGCGTTGCTAGAAGAATTAATATTTAGTAATATGATCAGCAAACGAAAACACAGACGCGCTTAATAAAGACAGCGAGGCTGATCGAGGTTGGTTGCTAATGGTAACTATATCAACACACGTAACATAATGACGCGCTAACGGATTAAACGCACGTCATCGAGCGAAACGGAAAAAAGTTTGATTTCTGCAATTTGAGGTTGATACAGAAGGGTCATTTGTTGTGTCAAATGAACTCTTAAGTTAAATTAACCGCAGAATGAACAGTTTGGTACAGCTTCGACGTTTGGAAGAAGTGTAGCCAGTAGACGTTGAGTTTTCCGGGACAGTTTTGTGTTCGAGGCAAAATCTGGAGCCTGTTTTAACTATCGTCATTCGTTGGTGGAGAGTTTGAACGTTGATTTTGAATTTTGCGAACGTTGACGATTGCTTAAACATTGCGTGCCACGTACGCATTAATACGTACTTCATTAAGCGCACGGCAAGTGCCACGTACGTAGTCTATTAATGCGTACTTCAGTAGACGCAATACAACGGTTAGCTGGCACACTGCTACGTCAAATTTTGTTTGTTTTGGCACACTCAGGCCCGCCGACAGAAATTCCGGGCCCCTGGGCTGAGCAGTCACGGGCCCTAAACTATCTTAAGGCTTAATAACTTATTGAGCAAATTCACACGAAATAAAAATAGCAATAGTGTGGGTATAAATGCATGCTAATGCTTACCATTTATGATTTTAATCAGTTCTTATAATGTTAAGAATTTAATTTTCAAATAATATGGTAATCAATAAGCAACCTGTCTGGATTTAACGGCAGCAATAACTCTTATAATATTTGCATGGTAGTTCTCTATCTTGTCTAAATCACAAACAATAGGCTAAGTAATATAAGTGACTAAAGGTGGGGCCCGACGCCCGTAGTCAACATATGAAACATATTATAATCGCTGTAGCCCGGGCCCCCTCCGGGCCCCTAAAAGTCGCCGGGCCCCTTGGCATTTGCCCCCCCTGTCCCCCCCCTCTCGGCGGGCCTGGGCACACTAGAAACGTAACTTGAGTGGAGTATGACATAGCCTATGAAAGTTTTATGGTAATGGAATTTTTCAGGTTTTGTGCTATAGCCTATTACACGTATATGTTTTGGGTGAAATAGAAGGCTATTGAATGTTTTTCATTCGATAATAAAGGATTGTAATGAAGTACAGCGCTATACAAATCATTATAATTTTACGTAAGGAATTTTTTTATTATAAACAAGACAGAGAAAGAGAATGGCCAAAAAGGATACGTCTAAATGCAGCTGAAGCACTCGCCCGTTTGGACGAGTTGCCGAGTGACTTTGAAGAATCTGATGAGGACTTATCGGCTGATAATGAACTCCCCGCTGATGTTATATCAGTTGATGAACATTTTGAAGACCCAGGGCCTACCAGGGATCTCTCAGGGAGAAAAATCTATCGCTTTTTCTCCATGCTCCTTGTCCTTGAAGAATATAACTTATAACTTTGTCTGTGCGTCTCAGTGGCCAACACTTCATGGATATCATTCCATCGACTGCTTCAAAGACAAATCCCGCTACTAAATGTGTTGTTTGCGTCAAACATGGAAAACGCAAAGAATCGCGCTATAAATGCAAAACCTGCATATCCAGGGATGCCACTCTGGATTTTGAAAAAGGTCAGATCCGGTCGAAAAAAGGCTAGAAAAGGCTAGATTGACGATTTTCCTGTAAAATACATAGATTTGTCCAATTTCCCGGCCTTAAATTTCTGACGACCTTTTTTTTAGTCGTTCGATGATTAAAATTTTGCTCTCTTTTCCTTCCCCAAAAAATTTCTGATGACCTTCTCTTTTAGTTTTTTGCTCCAAAATTTGCAATTTTTGATCCAAATTCACAAAATTTTCGATTTTTTCCACGTCTTTTGTGCATTTTCAGCTGTTAAAAATAAATTTGTATGTAAAAAGTCGAAAAAATCGTCGTGCGAAAAAAAGGCTAGATCCTGACCAAAAAAACCTAGAAACCTAGACAAGACCGAAAATACCTAGATCTAGGTGGAAAAACCTATGAGTGGCATTGTAACGAATGTTACATTTTATGATTTAATTGCGATTATTATATTATTATTAATGGCGATTAGTCTGATTAAAATACACCGGGAGGGCCCGCAACGCTAAAATTATAATATTATGTTTTCGCCGTGAAATGCACTCAAGGACCTGTTGACATTAAACACGCAGTAATATCTAATAATAATTAGAGATACGCAGCGATACGCAGTAGGACATTTAGACATATAGGCCCGTGCGCTACGACAGGCCCGCCCGGACAGGTTGACGTGACCTGTAAAATTTGCCGCCTAGTCTGAACTAAAACGAGGCTCCATGATAATTTCTCCATGTTAAAACATAGGCGGTCTGGCTGTCTGGTCAAAGTGAGGCTTAATGATAAAGTGGTTCGTATGCTTTAACGTTAGCGGAAAAACCCAAGCCTATACCTTTAAGCAGGCCTTTGTCTGGATCGCGGTTTTCGGCGCCAATCTCGCGTCAGCGCGTGTCTGAAATTCAGTCTTGTCCTGGTCGTCGACGCGAGAGGTTGTGTTTGACAAGAGTTCGATCGTAGGCAGAATTTGCGTAAGAAAGTCGGTCTGAATCGTGGAATATTAAGTCAAATTGGATTAATTCGATTGCGGCAACTACGCGAAGCTTGGATATATCATTTGGAATACCTATTTCACTGGATTACCGAGAAATTATCTTAGCGCAATCGTGGAGTATAAGTTGCACCGTCAGCAAATCATCGCGTGGATTACACATATACTTGCGTCGTTTCGGTGGAATAAAACCTTGTTTCCCAGCTTCCGATCCCAAGTTAAGGTATGTGGAAATTAAGGTAGAATGGGGAAAACGGGAATTAATCGCCATTAAGTGAATTTGGGGACTTTATGATAGTTTATTCCAAGTTGTGAACGATTGTCGGTTGTTAGAGCTAATACTTCTGTAGTTTAGATCTGTACCTTAGTTGTGAATAAATTAGATTAATTAAGAAATAAAGTGAGTTGTCATTTTGATCATGAGCGTGAGTCGACCTACCTCTCCGGTATTTATGGAGCGCTCGAACGATGACGAGGGTCGAAGGTCACAGGCCTCGGATAGGTCCCGAGTCAGTTCAGTTCTTGAATTGATGATGGACCGGATGGACAATAAATTCGCAAAGCCTGGGTCGCAAGTAGGTGCACTTCAAGGAAAGATTGAATCGCAAGTAGGTGCATTTCAAGGGAAGATTGAATCCCAAGTAGGAGAAATTATGTGTCGCCTAGACACACTTGAAACACAACTCGCTGTAGAGTCCACAACGAACCCTGACTACAGTAGGTCTGTAGTTGCAACTAACACAGTTGCCGTGCCGATACACTCGAGCCATCCTTTGGTACCACAGAATGCAGATACGAGCAGATTCAGAAGAAGTGAACGATTAATTACACAGCCCCGGGTAAATTATCATGAGTATGATAAAAGCGGAAACCGGTCATACGAGATCGCACGGATTAGGGACTCGGCGCTAAAAGGTGGCCTTAATCGTGGGAAAGACCCTAGGGCTCTACAGCGAGGCGATTCCCCCTTACGGCCGGAGGTACATGGTTGCTTTCGGAAGGGGGGGGACTTCGCGACAATTGGTTCCAGAAGTGTAAGGTGTAGGTTAGGGTCTAACACATCGATAGGAGTAGGCACCGAAATGGTTGAGCTGGAAGATAACGTGGCTGCAGAAGCCGCTTACCAGATCGATCATGATAATGTTCAATTAGAGATAGATGATGAAATGACAGAGAATATTGAAGATACTTTGTATGAGAATATTAAGGCAGTCAGTCGACATGAAGGTCGCAACTTGGAACTTGAAAATTTGGGTAAGGGTGAAGAAATGATAGGCAACCTGACCCATAACGTGAATCCATGGGAGGGGGATGCCCTGGTTAATCGTGGCACTGGCGCCCGACCGCCCACGACGTCTGCTACGCTTGGTCCTGCCACGCGACCACCCGCCACGTCGGCCCTGCGACCACCCACCACGTCCGTCGTGCGTTCACTGTCTGAACCACGAGCGTCTCATCGTGTGGCTGATCAACACCGACACGTCGAAGTTGACCAACGGAATATGGCTCACGCGAAAGCCATGCGAAGTCGATACGAGGCTACGACAGGTCTTACGACGACGAGACCTGGTACACCGATCCCCGTCTTCGCTCCCAATGGTCGCTCCTTCCCTCCCGCTTCGAGTAGATTCTTGGATCTACCTCAACCACGCGCTCTTCCGATTCTCTCTGCGTACGACCCCGTCCTAACCTACGACCCGGCCATCGCGTCTACGGTCCAGTGGATGCCCGTCGCAGTGTCTACGCCTGGAGTACTGAAGGAATTCGCTGGAGGATACGCCGACGACTGGAGGAGAAACAACGACGCCATGCAACGAGGTGACGGTCTCGGTGCGCAGATGTTTGGCTACGATCGCAACGCTGCGTATGCCATGCATCAGAATCTGCCGCCGCCGCTGCTCTACGACGAGTATCGACGCGACGTCTACAGCAGGTCGAAACCGGTCGACCAGAAACCTGAAGAGGCAGGGACATCTACGAAGATGCACGAAAAGCTATCGTTCGTGCCGACGACTTCAGTGGCTACGCAGACGGATAGCCGCTGGATCGTATCAACGCAAGCAGACGTTGGTACAGCGACGGAAGGGACGAAGCCGCCGCGTAATGTGAAAGAAGCTAGTGAACAGACGACCTCATCGACGAACCGACCGAAACCTAAGCAATGGATTAAGCCGGGAAACTACAACGGAAAAACGGAAGTGGAGGCTTTCCTGCAGAAGTTCCTGATTTGCGCTAAGAACAATGATTGGACTGAGGAGGAACGGCTGAATCATCTGCAGTGTGCCTTGACAGAACCAGCAGATCAGTTGTTGTGGGAGGCAAGTACACAGACTGTGGAGACTTGGTCGGATTTAGTGCAACGATTACGGGACAGATACGGAGGAGCTAACCAGGCTGCCTTGTATCAGACGCAGCTGAGTATAAGAAAACAGCGAGACGGAGAAGATCTCAGCTCGTTAGTGCAGGACATTCGTCGGCTGATGACTCTGGCTTATCCTGGACCTGTGTCGCCCCATAGCGAGACGTTCGCTATACGCGCGTTCATAGATGCTTTGATCGATGAGGAAATGGCCATGAAAGTTCGCGAACGGGAGCCGGTGTCCTTGGATAAGGCATATCAGACCGCCATGCGTTTGGAAGGTCTTAAGAAAACCAAGAAGGACACTGATGGAATTGACGAACGACGTTCCGGAAGAGTCAGGACGGTGCAAGAAGAACAGTCGACAGTGGACATTGATCTTCGAGAAATAAAACGGCAAATAGATAGTCTGCAGGCACAGTTGACCGCGCGCTCCGGTTATCGAACGCAAGCACCGACGACGTACTTTGGAAGGGAACCGCGGAGAACGAACGACAACTGGTCGGGACCGAGAACTGACTCTCGGTGGACTGGAAATGGCGCTCGGTATCCTCGTCGCTGTTTCGAATGCCAGGCTCCGGACCATATCGCTCGAAATTGTCCGCAGCGCCATCAAGTGAACGAAGCACCGCAAGAGATGACCGTTCCTGCGGAGGGAGCGTACAGCAACTGGTTTGGACCGAGAACTCGTCTGACCAGCGATGATGCTCGACCCCCTCGTCGCTGCTCCGAGTGCCAGGCGATGGACCATATCTCCAGGGACTGCCCTTCTCGCCATCAAGGGGAAGACGAACCGCA
The DNA here is from genome assembly GCA_949752735.1 of Lumbricus terrestris. Taxonomy (NCBI): domain Eukaryota; kingdom Metazoa; phylum Annelida; class Clitellata; order Crassiclitellata; family Lumbricidae; genus Lumbricus; species Lumbricus terrestris. Next base: position 91,669,920 of record OX457036.1, read on the forward strand.
AACAACGACGAGTCTTGCGACCGGTGGCCGAAACCACTATATTCCAGGAGGGAACGTCGCGTATCTACAACTGATCGTGGAAGGGAAAACGAGACGCGCGGTGCTCGATTCAGGAAGCTCAGTGTCTCTTGTCCCTGCTTCCTTCGTAGAACCCGAAGTCATACAGCCATCCGACCAGACGGTGACTGCCGCCAATGGGACAGATATCCCGATCATCGGCCAGGCCATGCTGCGATGCATAGCGGACGGCAAACTCTTTGTAGAAATCTTTTTGGTTTCCGAGCACGTGGACGAATTGATCGTTGGAATGAACTGGTTGGATCGGCATAAGGCTAAATGGGATATGGGAGAAAATGTCCTCCATGTAATGGGACTCCGTTTGCCGGTACACCGAGCTGCCACCTCAGCCGGCGCGTGTGGAATGATTCTGGGACGTTGGAAGCCAGACCACTTTGTCCGACCGAACATAGAAGATGAACACGTGACCGAAGCTCGAAACGCCTCCGTCACCCCGAATGATGGACAGACTGATGTGGGATCCGAATTGGCTGATCGGACCCGCCTCGCTCGAAGTGCTCGGATGTCCGCGAAGAAACTACCGAGTACTTATCTCTGTCACCTGTGTTTCCAGAAAGGTCATAGCATCAAGGACTGTCCGATGGCTCGATCGAAGGGTGATGGATGGACGCCGTATCAGGGAAAGAAGAGGTGCTTCGGAGAGTACAAATGCATCAGATGCGACCGGAAGTGGACGTCTGGCAACAGTTGGGCCAATGTGGGACAAGACTGTATCCGGTGCAAGGGGAATGTCTATCCGCATAGACAACATCCTCTTGAGAAGTTCGTGGATCTGGATCCGAAGGAAAAGAGCAAGGTGCATCCGCAGCATCTTTGTGGAAAGTGTAAGCAGTTAGGCTTTTATTGTCGAGTTGCTGTTGAGGAGGGAAGCCGCTTAATTGCGGGGAGTAGTAGCTTCTAGAAAAGTGCTCTAGCGTTTAGTTTGATTATGATGAATATGAACTTGAAGAGAAGAGATTTCTCTGTTTTTATTTACAGAACTTTGAATAACCTGCTGTAGTTAAGACAATCCTTGGTTAAATGAATAAAGTCCTGAGTAGATGTTAACTAGAATTGTAAGATTGACATGTAACTTGGTGGTTGATTGATCGCTGTACTTGGAAAGCTTTGCATGTCGATGATTGATGATGCGCTATGTTAGCTAGTGATTCTATGATTATTTGATGCGTTACTGTGAACAGATAACGGCATTAGTTGTGCATGAGCTGCATTAGTTGTACGCTGTGTTTCTATGGAGCTCAACGATACTGATTGATGCTTTGCGTTATAGATGTATTGATATACGTGGATGGATAATTGCAGTGATTGGTGCTTTGTGTACTGATGAACTGATAGACATTAGTGAATTTATGCACTGAAGTGATGGCATTGTGATAGACAGTAAGCTTCCATTTGTTGAATAGGCAGATAGATACATTGCAGTTTGCTGAGGTATAGGACATTGGTCTTGAGATATTGTATGTAGACTAGAAGGGTTCTATAGCATGCTTGTAATGAAGCCTGATGCTCGGCCCGTAAAATCTAGTAGCGTTTCATATTTTGGTGATGACTGATGAGTCATGGTCTCTATGGTGTAGACCAGTGGTTCTCAAAGTGGTGGTCCGCGGACCGGCGCCGGTCCGCGGAGTGCTGAGCGCCGGTCCGTGGAGCAGAGTTAAAATAAATTGTATTTATCAATTTTTTATGTGAAATTGTGAAATTATTCAAATAGGCCTAGTTGTCCAAAATGTATCCAAATATCTGTCCCAGTTTTTAATTTTTTATATAGGCCTATTTTTGTAAGCACTTTACATTATTCGAGATAGCGCATTCAAAAATATAAATTCATTCTGAATTGACTATGTCTATAACTGCTGCAAACTGCAGTCAGCTTCTATTCGTCACATCTATGGTTTCTTGCTTATTTCTGTTAATCCATATGGTGAGTGACAAGCAAGTAAACACTGATCAAGCATTTTAGACGTGGATTAATTTCTAACATAATATGTCATGTCATGTCAATCGCCAATGTCGCCGCGCGACGGTTGGCCACATGCATGGACTACGGCTCTCCACTGCCGTTTATCGCGTGCAGTGTTCTAAATGTTCTAAGTGCTCTAACATAATATAAAATTTGAAATATAAACAATGTGTTTGAAGCAGTTTAAAGATCAGCAAGCGCAAACAAGCCTATCTGGACAGATTTTTTACAGAAGAGCACGTAGCCTACCGCTCAAATACTCCGAGCGAAGAAAATCCTGAAAATTCTGAATCAGTTACCGGTACACTTTTAGTTTTAAGTTTTGAATTTGCAATTAAATTATAATCAAATTGAGAAATATATAAAGTGCTGGTAGGATATGAATTAATTGTTGAAACAAAGCCCTGATTATAAACAGCTTTATAATAGTCGCTGTGTAGGCCTAATAATTAGGCCTATATATGCCTAGGTCGCTTTTTTGCGCTCGACATTTGTTAGCGGTTCCCGAAGCATAGCGGTCCGCGAGCTTCAGAAAAAAGTTATTGCCGGTCCGTGGACCGCAGAAGTTTGAGAACCACTGGTGTAGACCCACGAAATTTAATAATGTGTACTGTGTGATGAGACATTGTTCCTATGGCCAGAATTGTTTAGATGTTGCTGCATTGACATTGGATTGCTTTGATATTGCTCTGACATTGCTTGTGCATTATCGCTATGTTTTATCATGTAAACTTGGAACGAGTAGAGAGAATGCCTTTTAAAAGATCTTCTCCCAGTTGAAGAACTTTTAAAAGAAGAGAGGTCGGTGGGCAGTGTAACGAATGTTACATTTTATGATTTAATTGCGATTATTATATTATTATTAATGGCGATTAGTCTGATTAAAATACACCGGGAGGGCCCGCAACGCTAAAATTATAATATTATGTTTTCGCCGTGAAATGCACTCAAGGACCTGTTGACATTAAACACGCAGTAATATCTAATAATAATTAGAGATACGCAGCGATACGCAGTAGGACATTTAGACATATAGGCCCGTGCGCTACGACAGGCCCGCCCGGACAGGTTGACGTGACCTGTAAAATTTGCCGCCTAGTCTGAACTAAAACGAGGCTCCATGATAATTTCTCCATGTTAAAACATAGGCGGTCTGGCTGTCTGGTCAAAGTGAGGCTTAATGATAAAGTGGTTCGTATGCTTTAACGTTAGCGGAAAAACCCAAGCCTATACCTTTAAGCAGGCCTTTGTCTGGATCGCGGTTTTCGGCGCCAATCTCGCGTCAGCGCGTGTCTGAAATTCAGTCTTGTCCTGGTCGTCGACGCGAGAGGTTGTGTTTGACAAGAGTTCGATCGTAGGCAGAATTTGCGTAAGAAAGTCGGTCTGAATCGTGGAATATTAAGTCAAATTGGATTAATTCGATTGCGGCAACTACGCGAAGCTTGGATATATCATTTGGAATACCTATTTCACTGGATTACCGAGAAATTATCTTAGCGCAATCGTGGAGTATAAGTTGCACCGTCAGCAAATCATCGCGTGGATTACACATATACTTGCGTCGTTTCGGTGGAATAAAACCTTGTTTCCCAGCTTCCGATCCCAAGTTAAGGTATGTGGAAATTAAGGTAGAATGGGGAAAACGGGAATTAATCGCCATTAAGTGAATTTGGGGACTTTATGATAGTTTATTCCAAGTTGTGAACGATTGTCGGTTGTTAGAGCTAATACTTCTGTAGTTTAGATCTGTACCTTAGTTGTGAATAAATTAGATTAATTAAGAAATAAAGTGAGTTGTCATTTTGATCATGAGCGTGAGTCGACCTACCTCTCCGGTATTTATGGAGCGCTCGAACGATGACGAGGGTCGAAGGTCACAGGCCTCGGATAGGTCCCGAGTCAGTTCAGTTCTTGAATTGATGATGGACCGTATGGACAATAAATTCGCAAAGCTTGGGTCGCAAGTAGGTGCACTTCAAGGAAAGATTGAATCGCAAGTAGGTGCATTTCAAGGGAAGATTGAATCCCAAGTAGGAGAAATTATGTGTCGCCTAGACACACTTGAAACACAACTCGCTGTAGAGTCCACAACGAACCCTGACTACAGTAGGTCTGTAGTTGCAACTAACACAGTTGCCGTGCCGATACACTCGAGCCATCCTTTGGTACCACAGAATGCAGATACGAGCAGATTCAGAAGAAGTGAACGATTAATTACACAGCCCCGGGTAAATTATCATGAGTATGATAAAAGCGGAAACCGGTCATACGAGATCGCACGGATTAGGGACTCGGCGCTAAAAGGTGGCCTTAATCGTGGGAAAGACCCTAGGGCTCTACAGCGAGGCGATTCCCCCTTACGGCCGGAGGTACATGGTTGCTTTCGGAAGGGGGGGGACTTCGCGACAGCATCCCTGTGCATATCCAAACCCGGATTATGCGTTGTTCCATGCTTCGAAATCTACCACACCGAACAAAATTTCTAAAAAACGTAATAATTCTAAAAAAACACAATAACACATTCTGTAATACGTTATATCGTTTATTTTACTTTGTTAAAACAAGTACTTAAAGATTCCAGCATATTGTGTCTGTTTTTGTGGAATTTTTTAAACCTCGTTTTACATTGGCACACGCGTCTGTTAACATCTCACTCTGTTTCGGCAGCGAAAAGAGTCAATCGTCCGATTTCATGGGTAGTTAGAGTGACTACAGCGGTAGCAGAGAAAAATCCGCCACGGACCATTCTCCGGAACAGACGGCGTATCCTCTCTCAGTCCTTTTTCCTGGTATATCCCCCATCATTCTGGGAGGCGTATATGATAGGACCACGAGACATCAGTCGAGTATGAAAACGGAGGACAACGAAGTTGTTTACTAAGATCTTACCTTATAGAATGATAAGATAGGCTAAGTAACCGACGCTAATATTATTGTTATTGTTGTTATTATTATTATTATTAGGCCTTTTATTATTAATATTATTATTATTATTATAGGGCCCTACACATTTATTTATTCGAAAACTGGCAAACTCATTCACAGACAAGTGAAAATTATCGTTTTCAACGTTAGATCCTAGGCCTTTCGATGTCTTGACTGATCACTTCTGTAGTGCCATAAACATACAACGAGTTTCCTTTTTTGGAGCGCGACTGAAATACGCTGGAGCAGATGGTTGGTAATAATAATAATAATAATATTCGTTTATTCAAATTCAATCTGACACACCGCAGAACGATTACAGGTACAAGTTATACGAAATACGGGTAGCTTCGCACGACACGCAGGTCGGCTACATTAGGTTCGGTAACTTAACACTAATGGCCAGGGGCGGATCCAGGGGGGGGCCAATCCGGCCATGGCCCCCCATTTAAAAATTGCATGGAACGTGGCCCCCCCCCATTTGGTTTCAAGAAGCCATTAAACACATGTAGTGGGAGAGAAAAACAGGACATCTGCCCCCCCTATTAGAAAATCGTACGGGACGTGGCCCCCCCCCGTTTGGAAATGGCATCTTCTTTTCCCGGAAAACTGATCGGCCAATCCAGGTCTGGGAGGGGCTAACTTATTTTTCAACAGACCCGAGGCAAACAACACAACAGAAAGCGCCACTGGCAGCTAACAGAAAATTCAAATAAATTTTTGCCCTGAGCGAGGCTTGAACCCGGGTCGCGATAATGACTCTCAGTTTATCGGCCAACGCTCTCTCCACTGAGCTACGGCCACTGATCGGCCAATCCAGGTCTGGGAGGGGCTAACTTATTTTTCAACAGACCCGAGGCAAACAACACAACAGAAAGCGCCACTGGCAGCTAACAGAAAATTCAAATAAATATTTGCCCTGAGCGAGGCTTGAACCCGGGTCGCGATAATGACTCTCAGTTTATCGGCCAACGCTCTCTCCACTGAGCTACGGACCCCCCCAATGTTAAAGTGGTTTCACACTGGTGACAATGAACATTCGCGTCATCCAAGAGTTTCGCTGTAGGGCTGCATCATTGGACTAGTCTATGCGCATATTACAACATTCATCTCTTTTACTACGATCATCTTGGCAGGATTATAATTTCGGCGTTTATCCTTCCGAGTACATCTTTAGCAGGACACAATAGTTACTCAAGAAACCTTTTCCTCCCTCGCATTTAACATCAACAACCAGACAGATTGGCGCCTGTTTATGGCTGCCGCTACTTTATTTTTTAACTTTATTATTACTATATTTTATTAATATTTCTGTGTTTTATTTTACATTTTTTACATGTAACCGGGTACGGTGTGTCATCAGGAATTGTCTGATTTAAATTAAACGAATATAGGCTACAATACAATACCTGTCGCTACAAAAATCCTACCTCCAGCTATTATTATTATCATTATTTATTATCATATTTTTTGCCCCAAGGTATTTAGGACCCCTCAGGGACTTAATTGTTAACTACAGTATAAAAACCAGTCCAGAATGACCCTACTCTTCGTTGTCTTGATCATCAAAAGTGCCTCTGAATGCGATCGCGTTAAAACGTTGTACCCGGTATTGGTAAAGAGATACGTTGATACAGGAAGGAAGTGTCTCGTGGGTCCTCCGTAACCATGCTGAGCTTTTGTCCTAGGTAGGCTATTATTATTAATTATTATTATTATTATTATTATTATTATTATTATTATTACTACTACTACTACTACTACTACTACTATTATTTTTTTATTGTTAAGCGAACTAAAAGTTTTATAATTGGCAGTCATTATTGACTAACTACGAGTGCTCACATATTATGTTTCGCGTTACAGTTCCTTAAAGCTTCACCATGCAATCGTGCAATTAAACGCAGTAGCCCTACTGTTGTTGCAAAACTATAATAAATCATTTAATCCGTTTTGTAGTCCTATACTTAACAGTTATCCTTAGTTTAATATTTAAATCAGTCATCGGCCTATAATTATATAACAATTTTTATTTACATAAGTTTAAATATCGAATTCCAGGATCTATTGCTTTTACAACAACATGGATTACAGGCCAGTCAGCATTTGGCCATACATAACTGATTCTGAAAATATGACATTAGTGCCAGCGCCTACTGATCAGGATTATTTCTTTGAGAATGGTATCGGGGGTGATGTTCTTTCGATTGTCAGAATTTCTTCTCGAAATGACTCATACGTAGTGGAACGAAGCATCTTTGTCAAGTGAGTGCCTTGTGTGTAGGCCCCCCCCCTATGATTGATAATCTGGTTCAATCCAAGTCACTGCCTTCAACCAGAAAATCTGATAATGTTTATGCACTTGAGCATGTTAAAACTAAAATTGTCAATTATAGCTAGAAAGCACATCAAAGTCGGCTACCTTTGCAACGACATGCAAGAATAGGCCCTAATATAAAATCCATTGCAGTTGTAAACAGCAGTTGTTTACTGTACTGGTGCAGTTAAAGATACTCCTAAATCCTATATCCAATGCAATTGTTGTGTGACTGAACGGCTGTCAAATACTTGCTGGTTGTTGATGATAATTATATTATTTAGTATCTATTAGAGACATTAGGTTTTGGTTTGGTTTAGTTAGGCTACTCATCGTCAAATATTAGGCTGTTCTGTCCAACGTGTTTATCTATAGTAAAACATAAAATTATTTAGGTTACCGGTAGCCTACACGTTTTACAAATGCCGACATTTCACAGCTGCCGCTATTACCAGAGCATAGTGATCACATCTATTGCAGTGAGGCAATAGGTTTAGCCACATATATTATAGGCTCTATTACAGTAATATAGCCTATAATTATGTGGTTTAGCTATTTAAATTTTCGCATAAACTCGAGAACCTGTTTTCATAATTTTACGGTTATTGGCTGTTGGTTAGCACGAGCTGTTTCGATGAGTCCAAAGAGTAGACCGAGTAATAGGCTATTTCAAAGCGCTGATATAAATCCATTTGTAAAATATATAGAATTGCATTATAGTTTTAGAAAAAGTAAATGATTTAAATTGAATAAACTGAAGAAACTGGATTTATCTAGTTTATTTGTCTTACTTCAGGCGAGGAACGACGTTGATAATAGAAGAAGGGGTTGTTCTGAAATTCCAACAGGGACGAGGAATCGTTGTTAGAGGTTAGCAGATTAATTTTCCATGAATTCTGATGCCAGTGACTAGTTCATTATTCAGGCTTGACAGACTCAAGAACGTCACCCATCGTCTTTATTCTTGCGCATTATTGGCTGACTGTACGCAAATATGACTTGGTCTAATGACGCAATCGCATTCTTGTCGATCTTTGCGGTGGGCGTAAAGGTGTCTATGGGTCTATTGTTAATCCCATCAGGCCTAACATTTAAATAAAATTATTTCGGATATACTACGTTGAATCGTTGATATGGCCTCTAAAAATTAGCTAAGGATCAGTAATTGCTCAGATTTGGAGTTAGTAATAATGAGTTTTTATGTTTGTATGCGCACTTGTTATAGCGTCCCTTCAAGCTCTCTACTCAGAGGCGCTCCCGACTACAGCGCGGACACTGCATCGTAGTTTCACGCCGAAGCGCTGAGCAATTGCGAGTGATGGACTTGCTCAAGGTCCCTACGCGGCGATTTGAGGTGGATTCGAACCTGCCACCATAGGCGTAGGAGACGGGGGTCCAGGGGGGGCAAATGCCCCCCCAAATTTCGGGCAAGTCTGTTTTTTCGGGCAAATTGACCCGGGAAAAAATAACCAAACTTGTCAAAATTCAACGTTCATTAGTACACCACATTATCTCCCAGTTCCAACTTGCCCGAATGGAGTTAGATATTAGCTCACAACAATGGATAGCAGAAATTCCCGAAAAAGTTCTGAATTCACGGTAGCATAATTATTGTAAATAGGCCTAATGGCGAGAATCGCAACAGATTCAAGAGCCGAAATTTGCCCGAAAATCTTGCCCGATTCGAGTTTGATATATTAGCTCACAACAACCATTGACAGCAGAAATTCCCGAAAAATTTTGAATTCACGGTAGCATTTGGTAAATAATGGCGTCAATCGTAGCAAATTTACGAGCCGAAATTTGCCCGAAAATTTCGACTATTCTTTCGCATTTGGGAAAATTCACAGCATTCAAGCCAGGTGCCACAGATCACGGAATTCACTGCCTGAATGACATCGAAATTTCTTCTATCCCTGGTCATGAGACAAAATAGACACATTAATCGTGCGATCATCAATATTGAACGTGCAGATCTTGTTCTGCCTTCTGAGAAGTCTCCGATCTCTTCCTTCTTGTCAAGTGTGCGGGTAGTTAACTAAGCACATTTCCAAAAGCACACGTTCCACTTATTTTCATTTAAGGTGTCTCAGGATCTCTCGCCGTTCTTTCCCCACCCACTGGCTTCCTCTCCGTGCTCACATACAATCTAAACTCTTCACTCTGATCTTCAAGGCTCAGCGGGGTTTTGCCCCAATTATCTGACCGACGTTATACCAAGCCTTAACTAAGGCCTCACTGCATGAGCCTCCTCCAACCGTTCACTCCGTTCATCCAACAGATTTGACTCTTGTTTCCGCCTTCTAGAACTGCAGTGGCTCAGTCTTGATCATTTTGCCTCAATTGGTCCTTCTCTTTGAAATGAGCTTTATCCATGCGTTCGCTCTACACTTTCTCCAGCAGTTTCCCTTCTTCTTTCTCTCCTCTTGAAACCTGCCTCTTCGCGTGTGGTCTTGCGCACTAGGAGCGCCTCTGAACTACTAGATGCGCATGTGTAGATGATTAAGTCAAAATATATGCTTAGTTATGAGAACACGCTTTGTCAATAATCTCTTAGACCCTATTGCCGTCTGTGATGGTGTGAACAGTATTTTATGATATTCACTATTTCCACGCTCAACCTTGACCTGCCGACAGTAAACCTGAACTCGACTTCTGTTTACAATGGTTTTGTTGGATAAAATCTCTCACACCTTCTCAGCTGCCTGACTGAATTGAGCTCATGACATTGTAGGTCCCGTAGGCTACGCTCTCTGCGTCTGAACAATATTCACCAACTCGATTCGATGCGCGCTCCTGTAATGGCTGAAAAGCATGAGCGACTTAATATTGCAAGTCTAATAACAAAAAGGTGTCATTATTGCAATTGCGCCTGACGCGGCTCGGACCTGTGCGAGATATTCCCTTTGGACAAAGCTACTATGGCCATTATGGTATGGTACAGTGCTTGTGAATGTGTTGCGCTTAGGCATAGATTATGTCTCTAGTATTTTGTAAATTGTGTTCATGTCTAAACCTACGGTGATTGCAAACGTTTGGGTAGGTTACTATAATTTTTATTCACCCGAATTAATTTCGGAACTATTTCAGTAACGCGCATACGAGCATGAAGTGGTGCTATAAAGGCTACATCAACGTAATATATCCGAAATAGTTTAGGACCCGCTTTTATCAATCCGATTTCTATTTAGAGAAAAAAAATATTTTCATCTAGGTCTACCATTTAGTCAAAAATTCGTTTCTTCAGTCCAGCTTCTAGTTAAGTAGCAACAGTTGCTTGTATCCATCCAACTTCCATTTGAATGGCAATTATGTTCTAGCAATTGAACTGTGGGTTGATTATTTAATAGGGAATCTCATCCTTGAAGGCACCGCAGAATCACCAATTGTGTTTACCGCTAATGATGTGTCGTGGACGGGATATCGTTGGAACAGCATCGTCATAAGTCTACCATCGTCATCAAATACCTCTTGTACGTTTATAAACTAACTATGCCAAACTTTACATAATACGTTGCATAGTCCTACTAAAACTCACCTGGTACAAAATCCTTCAGTTTTACCAGATATTTTTCCGAATAGATTAAATCATCCTTTGCTTGATAGGTTTGTGTCATATAAAATGGAATAAAAACCAGCTAATTCAGTGTCTTTATAGTCTTTAGCTTGATGCAGTAATCTCCAAGAGAGCATCGTAGACCATGATGAAGTAGATTGACCATTGAATGGTGTTTCATTTGCTATTAAAAACGGAGTTCTAAAAGTAATAAAATTAGGCCTATATTCTTTCAGATTGGAATGGATAAAATAAGATGCCATAAATTTTGATAACATTGCTTAAATTCATATCTTCTTCTTCTGGTTCCCTGCCACTAGGCAGGTTCGGCTGTCCAATGTCGCCACTCCTCTCTTCGCTGGGCCTTCTCTTTTAGTTTTTGTTATCCAATCCTTGTCATCATCGTGTCCAACATCATCTGTCGTGGTCTTCCTCTTGTTCTTTTCCCCTCCATTTTTCCTTCTATAACCGTTTTTACCAGGTTGTCTCCTCTTAGCATATGCCCTGTCCATTTCTTTTGTCTTTCTCTGATTGTTTTTATCATTGCTCTTTCCTCTCCAATCCTTTCCAGAACTTCCTCGTTTGTTTTGTGTTCCGTCCAGCTGATCTTCTCCATTTTCCTCCATGTCCACATTTCAAACGCTTCGATTTTCTTTATGTCTTCTTTTCTCATGGTCCAGGTTTCGGAACCATACAGCACTACACTCCACACCAGTGTTTTTATCATTCTTTTCTTGAGGTTTCTGTTTAGCTTTCCTCGTAGTAGTTCTCTTCTTTTCGTAAACGCCTCCTTTCCCATTGCAATCCTTCTTCTGACTTCCTTATGACATTTAGCGTCTGTTGTCATCAAGCTTCCCAGGTAGCAAAATTCCTTCACCTGTTCTATCTCCTTTCCTTCTATTTTGATGTTGACTGTATTTTCTTCTCCCTTGCTGATCTTCATTACTTTTGTCTTCTTTATGTTAATCCTCATGCCATATTCATTGGATGTTCTGTTCAATCTATCCATCACTTCCTGAAGCCCCTTCTGGCTTCTCGCCAGCATTGCCTGATCGTCCGCAAACCTCAGTGCCTTAATCCATCTTCCTCCCACCTTTATGCCTTCTTCCAGATCATCTAGTGCTTCTCTAACCAGTTCTTCTTTATATATGTTGAATAAAAGAGGTGATAGAGGGCAGTCCTGTCTTACTCCTCTGCCCACCTTTCCTGGTTCTGAGTACTCCCCGTCGATTCATATTTTTACTTTCTGCCCCATGTATAAATTTCCTATCAATCTTCTGTCTCTCCAGTCTATTCCCATTCTCCTCAGTACATGTAGTAGCTTTCTCCAGTTGACTCTATCGAATGCCTTCTCATAATCCACAAAACATATATATACGTCCTGTCCATTCTGACAGCTCCTTTCTGTTAGTATTCGCAATGTTCCGATAGCGTCTCTTGTTCCCACCCCCTTCCTGAAACCGAATTGGTCATCTCCTAGTCCTCCAATTGACTCTGTTTTCCCAGCACTCTCTTTGCCAGTATTCTTACCATGATTTTGGATGCATGGCTGAGCAAGCAAATTCATATAGGCTATATAAATATATACCCAATGTACACATTGTTTAGGGATGGTCAAATTGGGCGCTAGGACTAATTGAATTACAAATTACAATTACTAGAAAAAATCAGAAATTACCAATTACTGGATAAATTTGTTATGTTTTTCAGCGCTCGTAGCCAATTTGTCTAATGTTGTCATTGAATACAATCAGAATGGCGTCTTAGTTGTTGCGCCAATAATTGACATATCCGAAATCATCTTGCGTAACACAGACAGAGGCTTAACAGTTCGCGGAAGCAACATTACTGTTAGTAATTCAACATTCTTAGCAACTGACTGGGCATTGACAGTCAAAAGATGGACCGTATTTAAAGCCACTGAATCGCACGTTGTTATTCAAAGTTCTCTTTTCAGCTCATGTAGCAGAGGAGTGAATTCAAATCGCGACTTTGCCGAAGTTACAATAACTGAATGTACTTTTGTTAGTGTTGACAGGGGAGTAATGTTTGTCGGTCAATGGATAAGCTATGCTGATCTAACAGTTCATAACTCGACATTCATCAATAACAATATGGCAGTATGGGCGGAACTTGGCTCTGGTATGAATTTTACTTTGTCTCTGACCAATATCTATGGCTACTCCAGCTCTACCTGTTGCGACGATGGTGCATCAGGTCTCTACATCAATTACATGGATTGGGCAAATGTGCTCATTCAGGATAATCAGTTTACTAATCTGTCATATTCTGCATTGAATATTCGACATGTCAACTATGTAAGACCTTTTTGCACAATTGCGATACGTGGAAACAGTTTCTCCCGCATTTCTAAAACCGCCTTGCAAATCGAGAACTCGCTCTATTCGGTGACAACAATAGAAAATAATACATTCATTTGGAACAACTTTCAAACGGACTCCTCTGCAGTCAAAATCCATGTGTCCGGAGAAAGCTATGTTGAAGGTGAGACTGGAAATGTCAGTTTTGCTAGAAATATTCTACAGGAAAGTGGCGGAAAATACGTTGCTAGCTTCATTTCCGCACAGATTCAACAATCGGCGGAATCGCATTTTCCGTTTTTCAATGTGTCATCCAACTTCTTCCTCGATAATATTCCAACCGATTCTGTTATCTACACGGAATATAACCGACTTAACATTAACTACAACATATTTACCATTCTGCAAACTATTTACACATTGAGAGTGGGATTCCAAAAGAACCTCAGTGAAAACTGTACGCTGAACTGGTGGGGCTCAACGAATCGCACTTTTGTAGCTAAACGAATATACGATGGAAGCATTGATTCAACGTTAGGCATTGTTCAGTACGAACCGTATCTGAATAAATCTGAATTTAGCTGCGACACAGTGTCTGATTGTTCTGGACATGGAGCGTGCGTATTCCCTGAAACATGTCAATGTGATCGAGGATGGAAAGGAATCGACTGTTCTCAGTTCTCTTGCGCTCAGCTACGCAATTGCCTCGGCAGAGGGGAATGTGTTGGACCGAATACATGTCGCTGTAATGCAGGATACATTCAGGCTGACTGTTCTGGGGCTATTTGTTATGAAAAGAGCAACTGTAGCAATCGTGGATTATGTGTTGGTCCAAATGTGTAAGTATTGACACCACGCAACACGGCATGATGAGTAAGCTTATACTATAACGCAGCATAACTCTTATAAAATGATATGCCTAGTACGTTACTCTGTATACCTTATCACACCTAGGCATGGACGGAGAATTAATTGATGGACTTTATAGATCTAGCGCTATATAACGACTATGATTATCCTAACATTATGTAGTCGTCAGTTCTTCTTTCTCGAGTGCAGTTCTTCCTTTTCCGGTAATGGCTGAATGACAGCTAAGTTCAGTTCTGGATCATGGCGATTAATCTTATTAAAATCTTATCGTTTACTAAGTGATCCGCTTCGTTTCTTAACAGATTATGGCCCCAGCAAGCCTAGAGCACGTAATGATCACAAAAGTTTATGAAATAGAACTTTAATAAGACAAATAAGGATAATCCGGTCAACTGCGCAGTATAGCGTGACTGTTTTCTTTCATCGCGACAGAAATGCGAGAAACAGTTGATTATTTCTTTTCACCGAAAGAATAAAGATGACGGATAAAGGCTCAGGTAAAATCGCAAAACTGAATAATAGCAACTACCAGACATGGAAGTTTAAAGTTGAACTGCTGTTAATTAAAGAGGATTTGTGGGACACTGTCACTAAAGAAACCCCCGACCCTATTACGGAAGCGTGGCAAAGTAAAGATGGAAAAGCAAGAGCCACGATAGGTTTGTTAGTTGAAGACAACCAACTTCATCTAATTAGGAAAGAAACTACGGCAAAAGGTTCATGGGAACAATTAAAGAAGTATCATCAAAAGGCAACACTGTCCAGTAAAGTCAATTTATTGAGAAAATTGTGTGCATTAAAGTTAACAGAACATGGTGATATGCAAAACCATCTTGCGGAAATGGAAAATTTAATTGACCAGCTCACGGCGTTGGGAGAAACGTTGGCAGAACATTTAACAGTTGCTTTCTTCCTCAGTAGTCTTCCAGAAAGTTACGGGACACTGATTACGGCATTAGAAAGTAGACCTGAAGATGATTTGACTGTTGAATTAGTCAAAAACAAACTTCTAGAAGAGTTTACAAGAAGGACAAGTAATTCCTCAACACATAAAGGACAGGAATTAAAGGCTTTAAAGGCAACAAAACCAGAAACAAATCCTAAGGAACATCTCACATGTTATTTCTGTAAGAAACCTAACCACATAAAAAGGGATTGCAGAAAATATATCCAGTGGAAGAAAAGAAATCCAGACCACGCGGTTAAAACGTTGAGAGAAAATTTCAATGAAGAAAAACCAACAGAAAGTGTAGCACATACATGTCTTAAAGCAAACGAAAAAGACATAAGCAGTGTTTGGCACGTTGATTCCGGTGCAACAACACATATGTGCAGTAACAGAAATTTCTTCTTGAACATTAACAGACAGTACAACAGTGAAGTTTTTCTCGCTGATGGTCGAAAGATTAAAACAGCTGGAAGTGGTGATGTGATGATAAATTTCATAAAGGAAAACGGAGAGATACATGTTGCAAAATTGTGTGGAGTCTTGTACGTCCCACAATTGAAAGGAAATTTAATTTCAGTAAAGAAACTTGTCAGTAAAGGTTGTGAAGTGAGATTCAAGGAAAACAAATGCACTATCATAAAGGATGGAGAAGCAATAGCAATTGCAGATGACTAAAATGATTTGTTTGAATTGAGAATCTCTGACCAAACGAATAAAGTAAAGGAAACACATATCGCACAGGTTGCACAAAGTTGCACAGGTTGCATACACGTTTGGCATAACAGAATGGGACACAGAGATCCAAAAGCCATACAAAACATGGTGAATCAGAATAAAGTATCAGGAATCATCATCAAGCCGTGTAAATTCTCAAGTGTGTGTGAATGTTGCATTCAAACAAAGATGACAAGAAAGTCAATTCCAAAGAAGTCAGATTCCAAGTCAGATGAGATTCTAGACTTAATACATACAGATGTTTGTGGACCAATGCAGACAACAACACCTGGTGGGAAAAGATATTTCATGACGATGATTGATGATTACAGTAAATATACAGAAGTGTATTTATTGGCAAATAAATCTGAAGTACCTGAAAAGATTCAGGAATACGTAAAGCATGTTCAGACAAGGTTTGGTAACACACCGAAAAGAATTCGATCAGATAGAGGAGGGGAATACACAGCCCAAAGGTTACAGAATTTCATGAAAAGTGAAGGAATTCGAGCAGAATTCACAAACCCTTATACTCCTCAACAGAATGGTTGTGCGGAAAGAAAGAATCGTTATCTCACTGAGATGACAAGATGCATGTTAAAGGATGCAGATCTACCGCTACAATTTTGGGGTGAAACCATAATGACAGCAAACCATTTACAGAACAGATTACCAGTTGAAGGTATTGAAGGCACTCCTTATGAAAGATGGAACAAAAGAAAACCAAATTTAAGCTACATAAAGAGATTCGGATCTAAAGCGTACGTAGCAATTCCTGCAGAGAAAAGACAGAAATTGGACGATAAAGCCAATAAATTGACCTTCGTCGGTTATGAAAGAGGCACAAAAGGTTACAGACTACTAGATGTGAATACCAACAAAGTATACGTCAGTAGAGATGTAATTTTTCTCGAGACAGATCCACATTTGTCAACAGAGGGTGATTTTGATTTGAACATTGAAGAACTGTCGTCAAATTCAGATTTTGATGATGAAACTATTCTTTTTCCGACACATCAATTACCCGAGGAAGAAATTACACAGCCTGATAAGGAAATTACAGAAACTACAGACACTCAGGTAAATTTAAGAAGATCAGAAAGAGTCAACGAGGCGAAACCGCCCGAAAGACTAATTGAAACCATTAATAAAATAACAACAGTTGAGTCAGAACCAAGAAGTTACAAGGAAGCAATATCTTGTCAACAACAAGAATTTTGGCGGAAAGCAATGGATGATGAAATGAAATCATTGAATGAAAATGGAACATGGGTCTTAACAGAATTACCTGAAAACAAAACAGCCATTGGTAGCAAATGGGTTTACAAAATCAAGAAAGATGAAAAGGGAAATATAACAAGATATAAAGCTCGTTTAGTCGCACAAGGATATTCTCAGAAATTTGGAGAAGATTATGATGAAGTATTTGCTCCAGTAGCAAAACCATCAACTCTGAGAACTATCTTGACTATAGCAGGTTCTAAAGGCATGATAGTAAAACACTATGATGTGGAAACAGCTTACCTGAATGGTGACCTATCTCATGAAGTCTACATGAAACAACCTGATGGATATCAGAAAGGCACTGCAGAAGTCTGTAAATTGAAAAAGAATTTATATGGACTTAAACAAAAAGCAAATGAATGGAACAAAAAGCTCAATGAAGTACTTGTCACTGATGGATACAAGAGAAGTGACAATGATCAATGTTTATATTCAAAACAGTACGATGATGGATGGATTTACATCTCAATTCATGTGGATGACCTGATTGTAGCATCGACAAAATCTACAATGTTAAAGAAGTTTGAAGAACTTATGAATAAAACTATGGTCATGAAGATCCGGGTGTTTTGAAACAGTTACAGAACAAAACATATCGGAACTAAATATCATTTCGTACGGGAAATGTACAGAAAGAAGGAACTAGACATTAAGTATTGTTCTAGTGAACACATGATAGCTGATCTCTTAGCTAAGCCTTTGGAAGCAGTTAAAACTAGGAAGTTTACTAGTGAAATTGGGCTAAATTGAGAGAACAGTTTATTTTTTTGTTATGATGCTATGGTAAAGTAGTCGTTAAGGAGGGGTGTTGGACTTTATAGATCTAGCGCTATATAACGACTATGATTATCCTAACATTATGTAGTCGTCAGTTCTTCTTTCTCGAGTGCAGTTCTTCCTTTTCCGGTAATGGCTGAATGACAGCTAAGTTCAGTTCTGGATCATGGCGATTAATCTTATTAAAATCTTATCGTTTACTAAGTGATCCGCTTCGTTTCTTAACATTAATGTGGTGGGGGACGCCCCGGGCGGCCCATGCATTTGTCCCCCCCCCAACCGTTAAGCGTTAGGACATGTCACGCTAGAAGTGATGACTAAAAAAAGGTCATCAACTTTTTTAGCGCAGATAATATTGGGTTTTCGTCGACATTTTCGGACGGATGACTAAAAAAAGGCAAAAATGGAAAATTTCGTCGGTGCCTCAGCCATTCGTCCGCCCCTAAAATCTTCGACCGGTCGTTTTCGTCCCCCCCCCCCCAAGTCTCCGCCCATGCACCTAGGGCCTAAGTAGATGTCTAGTGGACTAGTGGTGTAGAAAGAATATAGGCTACTGTCATACCCTTACTCCCGCGTTCAGTGTACTTGAATGTTTTATAGACTAGGTCTCGTTAATGGTTTTCGGGATTTATTGCGGATGGTGTTTTTATGCTCTGACGTGAAAAACCTCGATTAACTTTGTGTCCTTACGAATTAAAACAAGGTTACTTTGCTGAACCATGTGATTACTCAGGTTCAAAATGTCTTATGTAGGCTAAGTTATGTTTACACGGTGTTCTTTCGGCACCGGTACCTGGTAACCTAAGCGTCATTTTAAGGTCATGCGCGTTGGAGTCTCATGTCAGAGTTTCGATTATTAGGTCTACTATTTCTAACTAAAATGAAACATCTGCCAATTGAATGGCTGCGTCATCGCTTCAGGCTCTTTTGCATAGTGCGGCACATTCTGAATGTCCTGCAGACTTATTACAGACGTCAACGATTTGATGCTCTGTGTTGTTAAAATGTCCTTTTATATGGGCCAACGACAAATGTTTTTGTGAATTTGTTATATCGGATTAATTGGCTTTTTAAATGTAGGCCTTCTCTGTTCCATGTTATTGAATAACAGAGATGTCAGTGACATACTTGAAACAACTTGTCATAACTATAAAAATTAAACTTCCCTATAAATTCACTTTTTGCATCTATGGTTAAGTATTATTCTGAAATCTTTGACGACAAATAATAATGTATGTGGGGAGATATTCGCGATAATGCATTTCCATTCATCATCTGCATCAGATCTGTAACCGAATAGGGTGACCTGGGTCTTTCTCCGACCCGTATATTCACAGCATGCTACATGGAAGTTTCGATATTGTCGACTTCCCCTGTCATATTGGAACAGCCGGTCATGCAACTTGTAACAAACGTTTTGCGTGTACTACGACAGCGTTACGCTAAGGTCCCCCCCAAAAGGCCATCCATTTTTTACATGTAAAATTGAAAATTTCCTTGCTCAGCCCCCCACCCCCTAAAAACTGAAAACCATATGCAGGAGATTTCGGCCGAATGACTAAAAAAGGTAGGCAGAAATTTCGGCGGCTGGAAATGGAATATCTTTCCGGAGGTTTAGACAAAATGACTAAAAGAATTTTTTTAAGTCGTCAGAAATTTTGGCGGCTGGAAATTGAAAATTTTCCGCGGGAGTTCAACCCCCAAAACTGAAATCCTGACGCCGCCACTGCTAGTAGGCCCTACGTTGTGGTATTACATTTCTAAGTAGAGCGCATCTCTGATATTTCACTGAGGATGCTCTACAGGGTGGTCCAGCATAAATGAACCAACTTTGAATGCACATAACTCCGCCAATTTTTGGAATTTATTTAAACTTTATGCGTCAAATTAAAGATATATCCCTCAAGTATATGTACTGAAAAAATGGAACTAGTACACGTTTCGATTTTAATTATATGCTCGAAACAGCGCGAGCAACCATATTTTGTTGTCATTTGTGACGTAATAAGGTGCCGTTTCGCCGGGATATTCACAAATCGTTTTTCGCTAACACGTGCATAAACACGATCATTTTGGGTGTTTTTAGAAGTATCTACCATGAATATCTTCTCGTCGCAAAACCATTTTCTTTCAATTTTATCAACAGCCGTGCGCGCTGCCACGCGCTGCTTTAGACGCAAAGAAACGGCTGGCTGCACGACAGCTGTTTCGCTAGTCGTTTCTTTGCGTCAGTATTGCAGTGCTGTTGGACATCACGTCGACAAATAACTTTAGATCATCTTTTAGGATATGTTGTACGGTGTTTCTAGGACTACCTGTTTCGCGCTGAATGACCTGGAAGATTTGCCTGTAGAGCCTATCCGGGTCGTTGTCTTGACGGCCAATTTACTCGGACACAAGAGCAATGTTAGCGGATATGCGCGCCGTAATTCCCATGGTTTACGATTAGAAAGTCCTGTTTTAAACAATTTTCAGTAGCAGATAATTTAAGGTATTGTTTATTCCACCCACTGTTAGAAAATTTGTAAATCATTTTAACCGAATTATATCCCTTATCAGTTCGGAAAATTACGATCAAAACGCGATCATCGTCTGTCAACGGCGCCAGATTTCGTCACAAACGACAACAAAATATGGTAGCTCGCGCTGTTCCGAGCATATAATTAAAACCTATAGCTTGTACCAGTTCCATTTTTCAGTGCATATACTGGAGTGAAATATCTTTAATTTGACGCATAAAGTATAAATAAATTCCCAAAGTTGGCGGAGTTATATGCATTCAAAGTTGGTTCATTTATGCTGGACCACCCTGTATATGTACATGGGAACTAACAAATAAAGTAAAATAGCTGGTGCTTCATTGATTTTCAGTTGTTTGTGCGCCGAATTGTACGCTGGGGAGGACTGCTCGCTTTGCAGCCAATACCGTTGGGGACCAACCTGTAAACTCTGTCCAAACTGCGTCCATGGAAGTTGCAATCAAACGACCGGTGGGTCTTACTGTGGCAATCATTTGTTCGAAATTGACGAGTTCAATTTGGATGGACTTAGCTGTACTTGATTTGCCTGGCATTTCGATGTTATAATATTGTTGTTCGGCATAGTTTTAATATAGAACTATGTCAATTGTTTTCATAAATGCTTTTTTGCTTTGTTTTTAATGTTTCTTTCTGAAGTTTGGCACGCCGAATCCGAAAATCAAAATCACATAAAGTTTTGTGTATCATCAACTGTGCTCATTAAAAAATATAAGTATTGACAACATCAATCTATAGGTTTACATTTTACAAGCTAATCTGTTATTAGTCATGCATAGAAATTACATGGTAGGACCTACATGCATGATGCTGAGCTTATGTCGTGTTCTTCAGTTCAGCATAGTTACTACAAGTGACTGGTCAAAAATTTCCGAGGTGTATGTTGTTGGATCATTTTTGTCTTCTATGGATTGTGGGTCGACTTGTCTTCGCGAGTCAAGTTCCAGACGTAATCACCCATCATTGCCTCATCCTGGTATCCCTTCTCTGCATAATCAATTCAATTCATTTATTGCAACCATCAACCATAAACATAGACATAGTATAACATGCTTCACATAATCGGATGGCAACAAGGAAGGCCCTAAGGGATTAATATCCCGCTAACAGGGACACCTATTTACATGTGCAATTTTTACAGATGGCTAGACGGTTGACATCATGAATTGAACAGTAGGCTAAAAAAAACAGCATGAGATGACAATTAGTGCATTAAATTTAACTAATATACACAAAACAAGCAACGACAACAAAATTTGTATGAAATAAAAATAAAAATCGGTGCCTACAAGGTTAAAATAATGTCTTCGCAGTAATTATTCAAGTAGTCTCGAAGCAGTCTTTTAGCCCTATTGTTATCTTCACATAGAAAACCTTAGCTGGTAGACCTTGTTAGTTTATACTGCGATATTTTGTATAAGCGCTAGTAGTAGTAAAATTGATATGCTGGGCCATTTAAAAGGCAGCTTGATATTTTCAGGTTTTATGCAGTTTCGTGTAGCAGAATTTAGATTCTCGCAGCCTGAAACTATTGGAATTCCCCAGTGTAAAGTGGTGCCTCTATCAATTTTACTACTACTAACGCTTTCCATAATACATTGGCAATTTGCATTGTTCCGAAAAGTTTTTTGACGACTGAATCTATGTTACACGGATATCTTATTCCAATTTAGGTTCCTGTGTTTGTGATAGTCCGAACTGGATTGGAGAATTGTGCAATGCTTGTGCACCAAAATTCTACGGCTCAGATTGTCTACCATTGATACACATTGATCGAATCATCCCACAATCCGGACCGGATGTGGGAGGCACCAGCCTGCATTTCCGGGGTGCCAACTTGCCAAATGCTACCACTTATAGGTGTCGGTAAGTATTAACATCTAAATGTAGGTCCAGACAACTGTTTAATTCATGATTAGTTCTATCTTTCGACATTTTAGAAAACTTTCTTTAGCGAAATTCTCAAATTGCATGTACATAGTCTATGCCTGCCATTCTGTTGCATTGAATGTTATTAAAAATAATCTTCGTTCACTTGTTGCATCACTAACCTAGGTTCAATTCAGATGTCGTGAACGGACTATGGCTATTGGATGAAGACGTTCTCTGTCTTACACCTGCTCATCCAGCAGGTCAAGTTACTGTAGACCTGTCTATATCCGAACAACGCGGTTTTCTTACACCTCAGGTGTGTTCAGATGATCTCAATAATGTTTTTCTTGCAAAGTAGGCTATAGCGCATTAGGTACCGGAATGAAATAATAACATTTACTTTGTTGATCCAAATTGTGAACTTGCAATTTTGTATGCCCTATCTTTCAAATTGAGCCTGCAAATTCAGTATGGGTCAATGCAATAGATTCAATGTTCAGTTGACGATATTCTAAAATATTGCTGCTCTACATGTATATGAGACTACTTATTTTTTCGAAATTTTGCAATTTTTACAAATAAAATTTTATTCTCTCTGTAATAAAGTGCATTGCTTGATAATTCAGTGACACATCTATGTTAACGCGAGTATTTATTTGTCCACTGTTAAAACAGTTTCATTTCACATATTATCCGAACTGCCCGGCAAGTTCATGTGGAGGTCAATTGAATCCTTCTCATGGATTTTGTTCCATGGGAAACTGTATCTGCAATGTTCCGTGGATTGGTCAGGATTGTGGAAGTTTCGGTCTGGCACCGAAAATTGTTCCAGTTCTATCACAGACGATATTTGAATCTCAATCGTACGAAATCATGCTCAGCGTGTCACAGGTAATATTCATCGTTTAAATAGGAATCTTCTTTTATTAGAACTAATATCAAACTAGAAGGCCTTAAGAACCTATTTGTGTTAACTAGTATCACGACACAATGCTATTACCTATTTTGGGTCGAAGGAATCTGCTCCCACTTTGTATTAGGCTACTTTAAAAAATCATGGCAAAATATAGAACTTACCAAAATGTTGTTTGACTACAGGGCAGTGAACCGCTTATCTGGAGCCTTCTTGATTCGCCAAGTGACATGCTTATTAGAAGTTCCTCCGGACTTTTGAGATGGACGAAGGCAGTGGCGAACTCTCAGCCGTATAATGTGACAGTTGCTTGCCTCAATGCTATTGGCAGCGATCAGTTCACCTTCAATCTGCTTGTACCTTTATCGTATGCTGCAGTCGTAGATGCTTTGCCGAGGGGACCATTTCTCACCTCTCAGCCAGTTCTGATTCGTGGAAAAGTCACATGGATTGTCAACAACACATTCCTAAGCGGACAACAAATACCAATTAACATTTTGTAAGGATAACGTTTTCTTAGTCTTTGTTGTGTCTATATTTCGTGGCATGTGTACAGGAGTACGTACGATATGGAAATTTACATAGACGGAGCCTGGAGGTGTAGGAAGCAATAGAACAGATCGATGTCATAATACTGTTACAGCAGAACATTTGGCTATTATAATCATTTAACTTACGGTACCTAAGTTACCTTTATCCTATTTTAGTCTATTTAACGTTATGTTTTGAGCGCCTTGCCTGGCTGTTGAAAAAATAATCCACATTACATTCTAAAGGTTTATTATAAGTATCGCCAAAGACATGTCATTAGATAGACATTATTTTGCAAATTATAACAACGAATGAGTTCAGTACCGTACTATTGCGCAATTACCTTTAAAAGGCCTACTAATAGGTACCAATTAAATAAATAAGTAGGCCTATTCTTGCAATAAATTGACAGGCTTAGACAATCATTTAATTTAATTTACTGGTTCATTTTGTTTTCATTTACCTTCGCTCGTAGCCTAATGTTTTCGTTCTGTAGAATAAAAACAGCAACATCTACTCGAACCATAGCAGTGACTGCTAGCTCTGGATACGATACTTTCGAAACACGATTCTACCCGGCATCATTCGAAACAGGGCTGTTTGAAGTGGTAATCTGGTTAAGACTATAATTATAACCATAACCAAAGTCTTGCCACACCTAGCGTCTATTATCGTGTGGTTAAATTTTAGCAAAACAGAATGAATTTCGAATGATATACAGTGTTACACAATTTATTTCATAACCAATTCAACACAAAAATATCATAACATGGACTTCGCTGAAACCAGTTTGATTTCGGTTGATAGGCACCGTTTGCCGAAATTACATTTGGGATTGTGACTTTGGTCAACAAATCTGACTCCACTTGACTCTAAAGTGACTTGATGTCGACTTGAGGTCGACGACTTGGAGCCAAAATGACTTGATCCGACTTGGCAGAGAAACAACCAATTTCCGACTTGAAGTCGACTTCTGACATGGCAATAACCATCAGTCTAGACCTACATGTACGTACGGCTAATAATGCAAGAAGTCAAGCCAATTTTGCTGGCAAGCATTAATTTCATATACTGATGAGTAATTAAGTATCAACACTTGATGAATGAAATTGTTGAAAACCTATTGAACCTATTAATTTTATGCTGTTTGTGCCCAAGTTTGAACAGTTTTGTGATGCTTAAGGCTATAGTTAGCATGCAACCCAGGGTGAAAATTGCGAGGGATTGAGTGGGTTTATCGAACCTAGGATCTTCTGTCCTAATAATGAATTCAACTACGCTATATAAAAGGTAAAGCCATACATGTACATTATTTTTTTGTGCGCCTTTTATAGGATGCCCGCCATCCAATGGACTCTGGTTTTACTGCGCAGCAGAGTTGGTCTGTGTATGGACTCAGCTTACAACTGAACCCATCTTCCTTTCAAGGATACACTGGAAACTACACCTTTCCATCTTTCATGACAATCGTAAACACTGGTGTCGATTCTCTTACCTATTTACAACTAACGGTGAGTCCTTGCATATTTTATGACTAAGCCTGATATCGACTTGATCTATTCTATTATTTGCGGATATCTAAGGTTTATAAATTATAATGATTGAAGACAACAATATTAGGCCTAGTATCGGTATCGCTGTGTGTATGCATCTATGCATGCGTCATATGACTGCCCTCTTATCCCTTCTAGCAATTATTATATTTAGCCATTGACCAATCTCATCTGTCCCTCTTAGCGCTTTGAAGTCCCTTCTGATTTTGATATGGCTGATCATGAGATTTTTCTTCAGCGATTGCAGTTATCCTGCGGTCTGTCTGGTTTTGCCACACTTTGGTTGAATTCCTATCGCACTGACTGTTCGCAGTTGGTTTCCGGCCAAAACAACGCGCGCAAAACCTTGTCCTTAAAAACCGCGAACTTAAACCACGCCGATTATTACCGCTCGCGATCACAATATCGGCGATCATAATCGCGAGTTCTAATGTCTTATAAATAGCGAATTCTGTAATGGCGGAAAATAGACTAGCATATCGAGAAAACCGAATAGCTCTCTTTGTAGTCACTTATATGAGTTTCATTTAGTTGAATAAACAAAGACATTTTGATGATCTAAAAAGTCTTTGAGTTCCACCAATTGCCTTTAATATCCAACGTATTGCCTACTTTAAAAAGTTCTACTGGTTGTTTTTAAAAGTTCTTATTTGGAGATAACGGTAGACCTACGATGATTCGGATAATAAATTATTTGTAGCCTTCAAGTGTTGTTTTCAAAGGAATTTACCCGCAAACATGTGCTACGAACTTGCGATAGGCCTATCGAACTTCTATAGAAGCGCAGATAAGCAAAGTCCTGACCGTCGTTATTATAAAAGCACACGGTGATAATCGACGCGGCTTTCAACACACGCTTTTTCGATGGTCGCAATTTTGTGCCCGCTACTTTGATAGAAAATCCTCGCAGATGGCTGTCCTTGAAGATTCCAGGACTGAAGGGTTGGGGTTAAGTGTGGCCCGAGTTCTTGGTGCTTGGTCCCATTCTTTATAGGCCCTGCTCTCTTTACAGCTGACATAGCACTTTTATTTATCCAACAAAATCCAGACGGCCATCCTATATGCAGATGATGCCCAGGCTTTCGTTCCTGGTTCACCATCTGAACAATAATTTCCATTGTTCGTTCAACTGACTTATATTATTTTTTTATGTTCACTAATAATAATAATAATAATAATAATGACAATTTATATGGCGCCGTAACGCGGCCATACCGCTACAAGGGCGCCTCACAAACGGCCGACTGCGGGATACGCCTTGGCAAACAGATAAGTTTTAAGCTTTGTTTTAAAAGAGTCCACTGAGGCGGCCAGTCACTATGGATGTCGACTAACTCAGCCTACACGCTGCAGAAACTCAGGTCATTTGACTTGGGATTATACTGCTAAGCAACAGCTTGCTGAACATGACTTTCATTTACTGTCTATTGCTTTCATTGCTTCATTTACAGAAATTCGTTTTGCCTTTTGAGCTGAGACTCTTTAATGCAGACATTTCCTGTTTATTCGGAGTCTCTCGTTGTCCTCTCTCAAATGTTTTACGACCAGGAGAGAAAATCATTCTAAACGCCACTGTTCAAGGTAGGCCTAGCTGATCACTTTCAGATTAAACTACAGTAATGTACAGTTCGACATTTTGTAGTCTGTAACATCGTAATTTATTTCGTATTGCGTTATAATGATATTAACACTAACAATTCAAATAGCAAATTTACACGCAGCATATTATGCTTATTAAGCACATGCATCTATGCTTATATTGTGTATTTGTGCATTATGCGTGTGGGAGGGTGTGTGCGTTGGTGTGTCTGCGTGTGTTCAGGTGCGTGCGTGCTTGTGCAAGTGCAGGTGTGTTTTTGTGTTTGTGTGTGTGCTTGCGCGTGCGTGTGTGTGCGTCTGTGTGTGTGCGCGTAGAAGCGCTGTGCGATCAATCTTCTGAGACCAGATCCAGAAGGTAACCTTGCAAAATTTTCTCAAATGGACCATAGCATAGTATTGAGAACATTAAATGCTGTCAACAAGCATCATGATAATAGTGTGTGGTCTGAAATTGCTCTAGAAACACTAGACGACATAACATAGCAAAACTTAGGAACTTTTAGTGAAGTCCAGCTTCTAAAGAATAGAGCTGAGACAAGAAATCTGTAATGTGCTTTATGCACATGCCATAATTATGTAGGCCTACTTTGCCAAACTCTGCTCATTCAGCAGTCTTTCCTCTTATCAGTATACCCGGTATATATATATATATATGTATGGAAAATAAAAACTTTTCTTTCTTGCAGGTCTTCAGGCTGGTGTGCTTAAGTTTGCAATGACTCTTTCAACGGCGGAAGGCTTTAGAGTGCAAGCTTCTGTCGGGTTCAACTTTCAGCAGCGGTCACCTGTAGGCTACTAAGCCTGACACCTGGATCGATCGATTCAACAGTTACACGCGGAAGTGTTTATTATTTTCAGGTATAGTTGTTTACATAATAAGCCGACCAAATTCGTATATAGAGAAACAGTCAAAATAGTCATTATGCACAATTATACACTAGTAGGTCAACTTTGCAAGTCTTCCGTGGTCTAATCTTTTCCCTCTTAAGGCATTCACCATTTATAAATTATAGACTTAACGCCATCTCTTGTCAAAGTTTCATGTAACACGACTACTTTAATGACCAACATCTGCTGGCTGCTGCTCATAATAGGTGGCGGAACTTTAGATTGTAAGCCGTGGCTGCGTTACTGCCAGAAAGCCAGGGCTGGGGAAAAGCAGCCGCCCTTGTAGTTGCAGTGGCGGCGCCAGACACTTTTTGTAGCCAGGGCACAGCCAGGGCAGTCATACAAGTAGCCAGGGCAGAGGACGAGCGGCGTGCTCGGTAGTACGCATGCAGTGTCTAATCTAGTGTTCATGCTTTGGGGGGGGGGGGGAGGAATTCGGGCTTCTAGAGGGGGTGAAAAAAGTCCGCTTTGGCCGGACATTTTGAGTGGTCGCCAAACTTTCTGAAGTTTTTTTTGTTAGTCATTTGAACAATGCCGAGAAAGCTGCTACAAAAAACTGATCGATGACCCTTTTTAGTCTTTCGGTCGAAATCTCACGAAAGCATATAATTTTAACTGTAAAAAATAACTGATGACCTTTTTAACCAACACGTCCCCCATATAATTATGTATGGACACAAGCTCGGTTTTCTGGGTGTAGGGGAGGAAATTCTTACACAACATTTACCTTTCTGATTTTTCTGGGGAATGGTAGGCCTATTTATTTAAATGTATACAACACGTCGCGATTTTTTCTGGGAGGATTAATTCCTGGGGTAACTTCCACCCAGAGACGTCTAGATTAAGCACTGGGTATTATGGGCTTACAAAGGCCTAGGCTATAATTTGGCTCCCAGTGAAATCACCCACTCTACACTATTAGGGTTTACTGGTCAGAGGATCAGATGGGCGAGCCATAAAACCGAGCACTTTTTGACATTTGGAAAGCAAATCTTATAAATCTTATAGACTAATCTCCGTGACTTTGCAAATCCTCTTTAGAGTAGCATTTCGAAAGCAAAAGTTCAGCAATTTAACTAACTGTGTCAGGTATATAAATCTATTGCTTAGTGCTTACGCAAATGCCTACGCTTCATTTGAAAACAATAAAAGCGACAGTTAGACCTATGCTGTTAGTTGTATACGGCAATGTGGATAAACAGCCACAGAACATTTCCCTGATAGAACTTTTGCCCTGCCAAAAATTTCCCATGCCAGAATTTTACCTTGCCAGTTCCCTGCCAGAATTTTTCCCTGACAGCACTTTTGCCAAAATCTTGCCCTACCAGGACTCTTGCCATGCGAGAATTTTGCCCTGCCAGAACTTTCCCTGCCAGAAATTTTGCCTGAAAGAACTTTTGCCCAAATTATGCCCTACCAGAAGTTTTGCCCTGACATAGCATTTTGCTGCAAAATGTTCCCTGTCAGAATTTTTTCGCAATTTTTCCCTGCCAGAACTTTTTCCCTGCCAAAATGTCTTCCTGCCAGAACTATATATTATTGCCCTGAGAGAATAATGCCCTGCCAGAATTTATGCCCTGCCAGAATTGTTCTCTCCCAGTACTTTAGCCCTGCCAGAATTTTGCCCTGCCAGAATTTTACCCTGCCAGAGCTTTGCCCTGCCAGAATTTTTCCCTGTCAGAACTTTGCCCTGCCAGAATTTTACCCTGTCAGAACTTTGCCCTGCCAGAATTTTACCCTGCCAGAACTTTTGCCCTGCCAGACAGCGGACGGTCGTCAACAGTAAGAAACAATATGCCCGAACAAATTCTGACAGGGCAAAATTTCTGGCAGGGCAAGGACCAGGGCAAAGACCAGGGCAAAGGCTTTTTTGCCAGGGCATTTGCCCTGCCATGCCCTGGCGTAGCGCCGCCACTGTGTAGTTGCCCTGCTGTAAGTCTGCCAAAACTTGTTGCCCTGCATAGAATCTCAAGCCTCAAGAATCTATTCGGGGCGTAAATCACTCATTCCCTGGTTAGGCCTACTTGTATGACAGTCAAGGTTATATTCTGGTAGCAGAACAGCGAAAGTCCCAGTTAAGTTTTTGTTATGCTACGGTTCTGCCTTATTTTCAATGACCGCTTACAATGTTCAATTCCTGATGCTTTCTACTTACGGGCATTGACACTGTCTCGTAGAATTCTCGTTTATGAATATACGTGGAGGGCTGTGATGCTGATAAATATGGGAATAATCGAGGAAATCGAAAAACAAATGTAATATTATGCTGCAAATTTTGTTCCACTTGCCGTAAGCTTTCTGTACACACCGAGCGTTCCCAAAATAGCGGGCATCAACCCAGGGGCGGATTCAGGGGGGCCAAAATGGCCATGGCCCCCATTTAAAAATTCCATGGGACCTGGCCCCCCATTTGGTTTCAACAAGCCATGAAATAAATGCAGCGGGAGAGAAAAACAGGATACCAGGCCCCCCCATTAAAGAAATTGCATGGGACGTGGCTCCCCCATTTGATAGAAAAAGGTCATCAACTTTTTGGCGGCTGATTTGGTATCTTTTTCCTGAAAAATTGGACGAATGACTAAAAAAAGTCATCAACTTTTTTGGCGACGAATAACACGAAAGTTTTTCCCCTGTCCCACCAACAAGAGCGAAAATTTTGGCCCCCTCTTCGAAATGTTCTGGATCCGACACTGCATCAACCCAACTTGTCTAATATGGTGACAACGATATTCATAGGCAAAAATTATGCATTTCAGCCCGCATATGAAATACGGCCAAGAACCATTTAACTATTACATGTTCGAAAGTACAAATTTGAAGCTAAACTAATTATTTTCTCTGATTTTTAAAAATCTATTTAAGATTTTATGTATGAGATTTTTGCCAACCACAGAAACATTAAATGGATATTTTGACACTGTAGGTGAACGTCTCAAACACTGGTCTTCGTCCGGCAACAAATGTGAGCGCTCGACTTCCACCAGGCGAATTGCTGAGTGTGCTATCATTTGGAACTAACAGCAGTGTTGCGGGAAGTCCTTTGATCCTAGAGACCGGAGATGTTGCCATCCTGATCTTGCAAGTACGGCCATCCATACAGCAAGCAATTGGAGAAATAACTGGAAGCATCTTGATTGCATCTGTGGAAACAGAAGCAAGGCTCTCACTAAGGCAAGTCGGAATGAATGAAGGTAAATTGATACGTGAATGTTCTCAATCCAGCAAATTTCTTATAGCCCACTTTAATGTAATTTTACTATTTTTTCTCTCTTTTGCTATAGCGTCTCATCAAGCTCCCTGCTCAGAGGCGCTCCCGACTACAGGCGCAGACACTGCAACCCAGGAGGTCATTCCATTACCTCTACACATTCGAGTCATTTAAATATTAACTGAGTAACTAACTTCTTAAACGATAACAAACGACTTTTTAGGGGATCGTGTAGACTGTAGACTACACGAACTAATTATTTCTTTGTTCAGATCCTTATTTTATGTCTAACTAGCAGCATAAAAGTTCTTCGGCTAGTAAAAGTTCTACTACTTCTGCATTCATGACCAGTCCCATTTAAGCGGGCTGTTGGTCTACCATCTGTTCCCTTACTAATAATTATTGTTTGATGCCTAACTAGCAGTGTTGCCTTTCGTCGATATTTTTGTGGGTTCAGCAGACGAGGTATGTTGAAAGCATGAATTTTACTGCAAGACTGTGACTGTAAAATTAATTTTTTTTAAACTTTTTAATATTCTTTGTCTTAGGTTTGTGGTGTCATCTCTGAGTAAAGTAAACCTCACCGTGTCGGTTGAAGACGAGTATACTTACTTTGCCGCTGATCAGCCTCTTCTGGCAGGCGCTACAGTGAGTCTGATTCCACGGTTTAATGGAGATACAGTGTCAGTATCTCTGACCACCAATACTTCTGGTAAATACACTTTATATTGCTTAAGATATTGCCGAATGTTAAATAGAAAGCTTGAAATGACTATTATTATAATGGCGTTTTGATTATGTTCTCAACGTTTTCTGTGTGCTTTTATTAATTTATTGTAAGCTTTGATTAGGCTACATTCTGAGAACACTGAAGAGAGCAGAAAAATGCAGATTTGAAAAAGTGCTAAATAGATACCAGGAATTTTGATGAATGCCATATTATTTGGATATGAATCTGAAGGAGTGAATTAATATTTATAAATTCACTGTCTAAATAAAATGGTGCATTATCTCAATACAATGGTGTATTATGCTGCCAAAAAGACCATGTCCACATCTGGGCAGTGGGATTCATCCAGCTATGGACCTTAATAAATCTTCTAAACCGGACCTTAATAGCATAAGATATGACCAGTTTAGGCAGAGAGTTTGATAACTTGATAAGTTAACACTGTGGATATTTATTATAATGATTTGCGAGTTATTAGGGTATTGCATGCAGTTATGTGTAGGACTGTAGGTCCTATGTAAGATCAGATTTGCATGCAGAAAAGCTATTAACTTTTGGATACAGTGAAGAAACTGAAGATATATGAAAAACTTAATCACACTTGTGGAAACCAAAAAAAGTTTTTCTGAAGAATATGCAGAATCCTCTACAAGTTAATAAGATCTTACCCACTCCGCCTCCACCATTGTTAGATACACGGGCACCCGCAGATGTTGCGGGAAGGGCAAAGCGCAATTGCAATGGTTAAATATTTTCTGAAGAATTTGGATAATAATATTCAAAGCAGGAAATTAAGAATAAAGGCAGTTTTATAGGCTTTTCTAAATAAAAATTTCTCAGTTTTACTCTGTGTACTAGTGTGTAGCCTATCCTTGGCCTCATAGTGTGAAGAAGTTTGTTAATGGCCAGCAGTAGTAGTTAAAAATAGGTACCAGTTTTCCATGGGAGGAGAGAACCTCTTGCCGTTTGCGGTCGCCCATAGTTATTAATTATTAAACAGGATTTTCCATTTGACGTATTAATAGGAACTATTGGTTTATGAGCAGATTTGAGCGAGTGATTGTGCTCACACATCTAATTGCGTGCATGAACCGGTGTCACGAAATAGAGTATCCCCGTATTAATTGTATCCCCCCCAAATTAGAAAAGTCGAAAAAACCGCTTCCGCGTGTATTTTTTTCCAAATTGAGTTTCATCTGCTTTGTTTTGAACAATGACACTAACAGGTGTGTTTATTCCTACTAGATAATTTGTTTTGCACTGTTTTAGAGCACTTAAAACATTTAAAACACTTAAGAACTCTCAGAGTCACTAAATAAATTCGAGTTGCCTTTATCTGAGCATTGCTTAGGACACTTAAAACAATTAGAGTCACTTTAAATTTTGATTACAGAAAAAAAAAATTATTATGCGCATTTTTCAAAAAAGGGGATGGAATGGTTTATCCCCCCGGATAGTATAGACCGGTTAATTCCATCCGTGGAGATAGATTAATTCATCCCCCCGGATAGCTTTCGGGGGATACTCCGTTTCGTGTCACCGGCAACCAGCTAATTAGAGAAATTTCAGAAGATATTTATTCATTTGATATGTGATAGTTTGAAATAAAAATGGACAAGAATACCAAACAGGCCCACGAGTTGCCACACATGTATGATGGTAATGTGTGTGGAATATGACATTATAGCCTATAGGAACAATAATCCGTATATTACACACAGTGGAAGTAACTAACAGCCTTACAAAGAGACATAGGCTAATTATTATGCTTAGGTTGCAAGCTGCAATTAAATTTTAGACCTGTTGGTTAATTCACGATTTTAAAATCACAAATAACATTACTACATTTTAGGCAAGGTGACGTTCCTAGACATACCCGAAAGTTACTACACGCTGTACACAAGTTGCGAACGACATCGACCAGATTCTAGGGTTATCTTCGTCACAGGCGGCACTGGTAGCTATGTCAGTGTATTTCTGCAAAGGATTGCTGTCACCTATAGGTAAGTCTTATGGATGAGAACTGCCACGTTCTTCAAGTGAAGTTTTAGGCATTGAATCAAAGATACTTCTCTACATGCATAGGTTATCTTATCAGAGTTCATCAGAATTCATCGTGTTTACCATTGTGTCGGCGAATCTTATTTACAGGTTAACATAATTTTGAAGCATTATTGCTGTGTCTTGAGAGTTAAATAATTGAATGTTGGCAATGTCTTCTGTGAGACTTCTATCCTATTTGATACGAGCATACTAAATATTTATGACATGGTAATAGGTTTGATTAGGAACTTAAGAGAATAAGTGACTTTTCGACTACACTTTGGAATCACAGTAGTTTACATTTTAAAAATGTTCAGCGGAATAATTTGTAGCACTGAAATACCACCTCAGCTTAGGCCTAATAAATCTAAGCTTTTAGGCTATAATAACCCTTCAGGTCTTAATAATATATACTTTTTGAAGGCTTAAATTTAGTAAAACTTCTTCTGCAATAATAATAATGAAAAATTCGTTGATCTATTTCTCAGCTGGGTCGTCACACCGATAACGTTTGAAGATCGCTACGACATTAAATTAGAGACGACCTTTGAGACCCGCGTTCCCATTCCAGTGGTCACTGTGACGCCTGACAAACTGGATCTTGATGCACTTGAACTTGGAATGACGCCGTTCATCAATTTCGAAATCACCAACCATGGACTAATTGCAGCCAAAGGATTCAGCTTCAAATTGCCGTCATCAGATGCTCATCCTTTCATGTCGTTTACAATGGTTTGTCCATTTTAATGGTTAACGCTAACAATCAATCAATCAGTCAATCAATCAGTCAATTGTTGTTTTTATTTGGCCAACCGTTGGTACAGAACAAGTTATGACACCATATTTTCTGCGGATCCAAAAGGAAGGGCTCAGAAACGATCGAACGATATCAGATTAAATCAAACATTGTGCGACAGAAACAAATTTAACTAACGATATTAATACATTTAGCAGATCAAGGAGAACGACGGCAAAGACACTTAAACATGCGCAAAAACGCGAGGAGAAAATAAAAACACTAAAATCTAATAACACATTATGAACAGGCCATTTTTATTTCGGTTTAGTTGTTGCCAGCAATTCGTAAAGGTATCATAATCATATTTTATGGTTACTCTTATGAAGCCATTGTAGTGACACAGATGACAATAATGCTTGCATGTATACATACGTATGAAATTATGCATGGCATTTATGTCAATGTGATCCTTAGTAACTGAACCTGATTGAAAATTCCGACGGCGGTATATGTAGACCTATCAGTCAATTTCGGCAAACTGACGGCCGGTCGTTGGTACTGGTACGTTTGACAAGTTTAAAATACCAGCATAGGTCTGGACAGTCCTGGAAAAGTACCTAACCTACAGCAATCCAACGTATTTATCCTTTCTCAAACGAGTCATTTACCAAGCTTATTTGCCCATGATCGAAATACATAATTATAGTACACGTGTGAAGGAAAATGAATTTTGTTCATTCCGAAATTGCGGGATTCGGAAATTAATTATTGTTATAATTAATTTGTAACTTCTATCATAACTTTGTTTGATGGTCACGCTGTCAGACAATGGCGCAACATGAAGGAAACTTGTAATCAGAAAAAATCAAGAAATATCTTATAGCTTTATGATGAACACGCATTGTTGAACCTGTGAGTCTGAATAGAGTTGTTCTTCATACCAAGTGAGCAGAAGCAGGCAGCCATGTGAAGAACTATGATCTTTTACAAGCATGTATTTTGGGTGAATTTACACACAGACTTTAATACTTCAATGAATGCAGCAGCAGATTTGACTGGATAAAGTTTGAAACAGCTTTAGTTTCGTGTTGTGCTCGAAAAACATTGATGCTGTGATTTATTGGGGGGGGGGGTAAGAATGGTTTCAAACCAACGAGTCTACATCGACACAAAGAAGGCTATCTGAAGCATGGTATTGTAGTAACTTGAAAAAATTACACAAAGAAAGCCAAGCACTTAGCTTTACTGCATCGTTTGGCAGTACATGTGGCCATAAACAACTCCTCTCTAGAGTAGGTTTACAGCTGTTTCAGTTCTTGTTATATTACTTGGATTTCATGATTCTGCCAATAGTCCGTCACGCTTGAATCATGGATGTCTCCGGAGTTGCCTCCTCTTGAATTTTAGTCTGGCTACGTCCCTGGTCACTGAGTTGCTTTGAGTACTTATATATATCCGATGTTGAAACGGATGCAGATTGAACTTTCATAAGCAGATCATCTCAAGAGCTCCTTCCAGGTTCAGTGTAAGTATATTTGACCACACGGTATTTGAACAATATTGTTCAATTTTGGTACTCGTGTAGTCGTTTTTGACAGCAGTAGCCTTATTTCCCAACAACACCGATATCTGGGCAATAGGATATTTTCTTTAAGATCGGTTATTTATAACTTTCTGTGGTCGTTGAGCTTTGATGACGATTGTCATTATTTCAGGATCGAGAGTTAATCGGCGACATAGCAGCGAACACTACAGTTCAGGTCGTAGTGTCTGTGATTATAGACACAGCCAAACAACGACTGTACTATGGCGACGATGGTACATCAGTTCAAAAACGTTCGGTACCAGGTTCCATCAATGACTTGAGGTAGGACTAAGTAGTTATCATATAGCCGGTAATCCCGGTATGAAAACAGCCTGTGTGTTTGTATGTGTGCGTATGTCTGTGTGTTTGTCTGTCTTTGTCTGTGTCGTTAAAAAGCAATTAGCCACGCCCCTAATTAATATTCATAGAACAGTGACCTCATTATTCTGGATCTTTCTTGAACATTCGAGAATTACCTATTATTCTTTGTCCGTCTGCCTGTATGTCACAGACACACAGACATACGCGCACATACAAACGCACAGACTGTTTTCATACCGGCTATATGACAACCACTGGTCTATTTCGGGTTCTTTAAATTTGTCATGGCAGCATGAGCAGTAATTTACTTCATATTCTGCATTATGTTATTATATTATATGCAAAATATAAGCGAATCATCGTTTTCTGTTCGAAAAACTGTAGAGCCTCAGGGTATTGAGCAAAATTAAATTGATGGTCACAGCTCAGCAAAATTAGTCACAAATAATTTTTCATTGCGCATAAAAACTATCGAGTAAATCGGTTAAGACGGGAACTTCGGGAAGCAGCCTTGCCTCAGGCCTATTCGTCGTCTCTGTTGATTCATTATACCTGAAACATCTATATAAATAAAGTCAAGATTCTGTGTGTCTGTCTGTTTGTTCGGAATGCATTTCCACAGTTTTTGAGCCTTTCACTCCAAACCTTCACTACTGTGTCCGTCTTGGCATCGGACGCGTAGTCGAGGGGCCGGCGAATCTCTGCCAGCATGGGGGCCAGGTGGAGGGGTGGAGGGGTGGAGTAACGGAGGATGGAGCCTCATGGAGGGGGTGGGACGAGGAAATTTTCCAGAAAACTCTAAATTTCTCGGGTGGCGTACCGGTGCAGGTCGGAGTGTGGTGTGGTGTTGTGGGTGTGGTGAGGTTGTGGCCTGAGCGGGTCGAATCCTAAATTTCCCGGGCAACGCCGGGTACACCAGCTAGTTATCCATAAACATATTCTATTTATAATCGTTACCGTCAGCTGCAGCTAAGGGTAATTAATTTTACTCAAGCATGCAGATAACGCTCAGTTAACCATCTACTGCTTTACCAACAAGGATTATTTCTCAGCAGTCGACTTTTCGAATGATTGGGCATCTGCACTAAATTACTTTCCATGGTCTGTCTCCTCTAGACTCTTTTCCCTTGTTTGCCTCCTCTGCCTCCTTAGACTCCTTCTTCAGGTCTGTCTCCTCTTGACTCCTCCTTTCCCTGCTCTGCCTCCTCTGTAGACGCCTTTCCCTTGTCTGCCTCCTATAGATTCCTTTCCCTGCTCTGACTCCTTGGACTGTTCTTCCTGGTATGCCTCCTCTATGCTCCTTTCCCTGCTCTGCCTCCTCTATGCTCCTTTCCCTGTTCTGCCTCCTATATGCTCCTTTCCTTGCTCTGCCTCCTCTATGCTCCTTTCCCTGTTCTGCCTCCTATATGCTCCTTTCCCTGCTCTGCCTCCTCTATGCTCCTTTCCCTGCTCTGCCTCCTATATGCTCCTTTCCCTGCTCTGCCTCCTCTATGCTCCTTTCCCTGCTCTGCCTCCTATATGCTCCTTTCCCTACTCTGCCTCCTCTATGCTCCTTTCCCTGCTCTGCCTCCTATATGCTCCTTTCCCTGCTCTGCCTCCTCTATGCTCCTTTCCCTGCTCTGCCTCCTATATGCTCCTTTCCCTGCTCTGCCTCCTCTATGCTCCTTTCCCTGCTCTGCCTCCTCTATGCTCCTTTCCCTGCTCTGCCTCCTCTATGCTCCTTTCCCTGCTCTGCCTCTTCGTTCTGTTTTATCTGAATGGTTTTCGCATAACACCTTTCTTGCTGCAGCAGTTTTCTCGTCCGTAAAGAGCAAGCGGATTAGTTAGAAAGACATAATATTATTGTAGGCCTACTGTGATGTTTTGATTACAGAAGTAGAGCCACTCAATTGCGCTTGGTTTCTGTATCGTTATTGCAGGTGCCAATCACTTGAGATTAACATTATTTGGCGGTACTGTTATATTTGTGACATTGAACATTGCATGGAAGCTCAGATCTTCATTTTTCGGGAAATCAGTCAAGGAGATTGCGGGGGACTCTATTACGGATTCTATGGTTCTCCTGGATTCTATGGTTCCCTTGACCTCGGTGAGCGAGGTTATAACTTGTTATGCTGCCATTATAATTTATTAATGTATTTTTCTTATATCAGAGTGATGACTTGATTCAGAGAGCAACGTATAATCCTGCAGAAATCAATGAATCTAGGTGATTTATAATAGCCTAACATATGACCATAGGCATAGAAGGCGAGGTCAGTGGGGCAAGAGCCCAAATCTTGGGCGTATCTGTTATCGGGCAAGCAGGCCCCGGGAAAATATTAAATAAACTACTTGAAGTTCAAACCCCTAATCCCCATTAGCACTACACATTATCTACCAGCTACAACTTGCCCGAATCGAGTTAGTATAATTACTCTAGCTCACAAACCAACATGGATAGCGGTGACCACTTGTAGAGTAATGGATAACACGATGGCCTAGAGTGTGAGAGGTAACGAGTTCGAGCCCCCGTTGGGTGGACTTGCTTTGTAGGCTGCTATTAGCGCCATGTGTTGCAGGCTGTCTGTTCAGTTAGTAGGCCTATGGTTAAGATTTGTGTATTCTGTGATCTCCATTCTTATGAATTGTTTCCACCACATAATTGTACACTAACCGGTTGCGGTCTGTCAAATGGATTGTTGAATAAGCGAAAATGAACATTAGGCCTAGTAGGCTATTTCGCCCCTTCAAGATTTCTAATCAAAAGCGAAAATCGCGGTATCGTTTTGCGAAAATGGCGACAATCGCAGCAAATTCACGAGTCAAAATTTGCCCCAAAATCGCTGCAATTCCTGACATTAATTGGGGATTTTCGCGGCATTCAGACTAAGTGCGAATTTTAACCCTTTATCAACTAAGGGTATAGGATTTCCCGTAGAATTTACAACACTTTGGTCGGTAAAGAGTTAAAGATCACCGTATTCACAGTTTCCATGACAGTGAAAACTTCTACTATCCCTGGCCATGGAGCAAGATAGATAGACACGATAGTGTAGTCTTGCGACTATCACCACTGAACTGCAGCTATAGGCTTACATGCAATTCTGCAATAAATTGCAGACGAACACCAGCCCGTTATAGAGACTTTTAGCAGGCTCAAGCAAAGCTGATGAGAGAAATTACTGGCCCTGAGTAGAAATCTTTAAGTGGTACTATACAAATTCATGTGATTGATTGATTTAATTTGTATAAACAGAGTGTCTATTGGGCCATAGCGTACATAATAATTATAATGACGGCTTTTCATAATGCGTCGCACAGCACTTGAGTTCCGATCACGTGAGGTATTAAGCAGAACCTATACGGCTCTGGTATTAAGTAGGCCTACTTAAATGAGCAATAAAACGGTTAGCTCTTATTAGCATTTCTAGCATTTCCGGCAGATTTTAAGATCAACCTGCCTGGTAATGGAAAATGCAACAAGGGCCCCCACACATGTGCAAAGGTTGTAGGCGATAATATGTTAAAATCAGTAGTATTCAAATAATTTGGCAATTTGTTCAGAGATCTTAAAACTATGTTTTGCTCTTGTAATTAACAATGATGAGAAAATATTCCTATTGCATGTGTGGGTGCCCCTAAAGTGTGGGGCCCCTGTTCGGCCGAACATGTCGAACATGCCTTAATCCGACCCTGGCTGGCCTGGAGAGCGAGAGGTAATGGGATCGCGCCCAGTAGGGCGGACGTGCTTTGTAGGCTGCTATTAGCGCCGTGTATTGCAGGCTGTCTGTTCTGTTAATAGCTAAGAATTATGCTAACTAATATTGTTGCCTGAAAAAGCAGAAGCAGATGGATGCTTTGGAGAAGACCAGTTTGGGTTTAGAAAAGGCAGAGGCTGCCCTAAGAATGTTAACAGAAAGAAGTTTGGAACATGGAAGATTTTAAGATCAACCTGCACATGCTTTGTAGCCTACAAGTTTAATAGAGTAGATTGGAGGAAGTTGATGGGTGCATTGAAGAGTAGATTAGAGGAAGTTGATGGGTGCATTGAGAAGGATGGGGTCGACTGAATAGACAGAAGGCTCATTGGGAATCTGTACATGGGACAAAAGGTCAAAGTCAGAATAAAAGGAGAATATTCCGAACCGGGACAAATTGGTAGAGGAGTGAGGCAGGGGTGTCCTTTGTCACCGTTACTGTTCAATATCTACATAGAAGAGCTAATGGGAGAGGCAGTTGATGGTACAGAAGAAGGAATAAAAGTAGGAGGAAAATTGGTAAAAGCTTCAAGGTTTGCTGACGATCAAGCGATGCTGGCAGGAAGCGAAAAGGATCTACAACGAATGATGGATCGACTAAATGCGACCTTAGAAGAATAAGCATGAAAATAAACATCAAAAAGACAAAAGTTAAGGAAAAGGACACAACTATATGTATAAAAATAGATGGAGAAGAAATAGAGCAGGTAAAGGAATTCTGCTATTTGGGAAGCTTAATATCAAACGACGCTAATTGTCATAGCCTAAAGTAATTAAGAGAATAGCAATGGGTAAAGAGGCATTCTTAAAAAGGAAAGAATTGCTAAGAGGAGGGCTAAATAGAAATCTTAAGAAAAGAATGGTCAAAACATTTATATGGAGTGTGACGTTATATGGCGCAGAGACATGGACAATGAGAAAAGAAGACACCAAGAGGCTGGAAGCTTTTGAAATGTGGGTATGGAAAAAGATTGAGAAAATTAGTTGGGCAAGGTACGTTACAAACGAATAAGTAGGCTACTAACTGTACAATGGTAGAAGAGAATCTCTGCTGGGCACAATAAAGATGAGACAAAAGAATTGGGTGGGACATTTGCTGCGAGGTCACTCACTGCAAAAAATAAATAATTGAAGGAAGATTGAAAGAAAAGAGGTGCAGAGGAAGACCCTGGAAAAATTGATGGACGGGATGATGGAGATGGGATATAGAGCAGGGGTTATTTTAAGGAATTTTCTCAACTGCACATAAATGACGTATTTTGAGACTGGACATAAGAAAGTCCCCCAAAGCTGAAGCATCTTTTGGTGAGCGCTCGTTAATAAGCTGGTGCTTTGCGCTAGGCCTTCGACTGGAGCTTTAGATGTTTGAATATTAAAATTTTCCGACTTTATAAAAATTCATATAAGAGATCAAAATCAATTGTTATGACAATGTTTGACTCAAAGTTCATCATGGCAAAATCTCCAAAATTAATGAATTAACGAATGAAATCAGCTAGACGTTCTTAGACGTTTAGACTTTTCAATATCCCTAATCGACTAGAGCTCCCTTAAAGATCCCTTACAGATCCTCTGCTGTTGCTGGAATTGGAATTAGCTCAGAAAGATTGTTAAGTGTAATAAAGTTAAATGGTCCTATATGTTCCTGGACACATACAAAGTTTCGCTAGTAGGCCTATGTAAGGGTACGTCTAAATGTTGCTTTTCTGCTCTGAAACCCTGGTCATTAAGATCAACATGATATTGTTTTGCTAAAGCTAAAGCTAGCAGATAAGATGAGATATTTCCACAAGAAATAAAATCTTTGAGCTAATCTCAAATAATTTTGTATAAAATATAACCCACTAACTGCAAAATACGATGTAAGACCGATAAATATCATTAGCAGACCTCCCAAATGGTCATTACTGATCGATAGGTCTATACTAAAACCCACATCAACACGAATATGTACAGTTTAGGCTAATAGCAGTTTTAACCAGGAGCCGCGTCGCCGATCTACATGTAAATGATATTTTACCACATCATGACTTGGCTTATGGTACGACTGCTGGAAATTTTATATGCTACAAGCTCTGGTGTCATTCATTCGTGAGAACCAGAATGTGTGTGTGAACATAGCCGCAGACTTGGTCCTGGGTTCGTGCAAACGAACGAGCGACCGAAGGACAATAATTTCCAATGCACGAGCACCTAGCTGGGTAGGGGTTTTGAAAGGTGATGTACCAATCCCATTTTCGATTTTTGTTTAATTTCCACACTGCACCGGTGGTATTCTAAGTTGTAATTTAGCGAGGTTGCTCATCATTTCAGTGCTGACAGTCATGGTTTAGGACTTTAATAAGTGTCCCGTCCCATTGTTTAAATATTTTTTACAACATTATAATGGCAACTTTTAGACTGTGATCTTAAAAAATTGCTCACAAATTTCACGCCAAAAGGCATGGTTTGAGACTTCAATAAATGCCCCCCCATTGTTTACATTTCTGAATTTCCACACTGTAACTGTCATCTGAACAAAGTTGCTCTTTTTAAATGCTGACAGCTATGGCTTTTAGAGTTTAGAGAGTCTCCTTCTTATTGTTTAATTTTTTTCATTTGCACGCTGTTAGACTGGCATTTAAAGCTGTCATTTGAAAAAAATACTCATAATTTTCTTTCCTCGTCCATTGTTTGAAAAAAAAGTTATTTGCCCACTGTTGTAATAGCATTTTAGGCTGTTACCTTGACAAATTCAATCATAATTATTTTGATACTCAGAGACGTGGTTTAAGACTTGAATAATTCCCCCTACCTGTATCTTAATTTTTTTAAATTTACACAACGTAATGGTGGCAGTTTAGGCTGTCATATTTATCAAAATTGATAATTATGGACAAGCAGTGGATAACACCGTAGAAATCTATAATAATGTTTGTGATAATATTTCTGAAATATTTGGGGGATATAAGGTATAAGCATCTCCGTCACCACCAC
This sequence comes from Lumbricus terrestris, assembly GCA_949752735.1. NCBI lineage: Eukaryota > Metazoa > Annelida > Clitellata > Crassiclitellata > Lumbricidae > Lumbricus > Lumbricus terrestris. The sequence continues at coordinate 91,712,906 of OX457036.1, forward strand.
AAGTTCCGGGTTTTGTTCCTCGATCCTATCCCATCTAAGTCTACACCCTTGTGCGAGATGCTAGTTCAATGACATAGGCCTACGTGTATCTTTCATATTCTGAGGATGGTGATTTTTGGATGGGATCACATAAACTCAAAAGGGTGCATGTAATATGGGGATATATGGAGAATTTGGAAGAAAATTTGGGTATGCATTGACCTACAATCCTACATCATGTATGTATGTATTGGATATATATCCTGTGTGGCTGAAAGGCTAGCTCAGTCTGGATGTCTGCCTGATTAATTCTTTTCTTTTCATCGCCTGTCTCCAGTTAGATAGGCCTACTTGGGTTGTTATAATTATTATAGTAGACTATTTTGCTTTATGCGTCTGACTGTCTACGTCCCTTCTTGCTTCAGCTTGTCAGAGTAAGCGGCAAAAGCAAGCGAAATTAGACTACTGTGGCCAAGAAGTGGGTATTGTGGTCTGAAGAATAGCCCTAGGCCTTTACAACTTTAGTAGGATATCAACCTAAGGCAGGCTTTGAACCTGCATTCACCCGTATACATTTAATGCAAATTCTTTTGTCTGCAGCCTAGGTGTGACTTTTAGCAGAACCTTGTCTTCGATTGCATCACCCATTTTCCCCGCACTTACTTTATGCACACGGGTGACCTTCGCCGCATAGGCGTAACTTTCTATTGTGACGGTGGTGTCCGGTCACCACCACTTTTAAAAGTGGTGGTGAAATTCACCACCACTTTTTGGTCTTGCAAATAATATTTTTTTCAGTGCTGTTTTAAAAGAATTTTTAGAACTGCACATTGCACAACTCATTCTCTCCTTTCCCATCTTCCGTGGTAAATTACTTCCAATCGGACCTTTTTAGTGCTTTTAACCCTCGGAGGCTAACCTGGGGTGTTTTTTTCACCCCACTGTCAGTATTTGCCCTGAATTTTTTTACTGCTTTGAAATTTTGCCATGCGCTTTTGTGTATCTGTTCATAGATGATTTTTGCTTAATTCCACATTTTTTCATATTTTTATATTGAATGCATGGTCACGTGACTGATGTCATATAATGGCCATTGTTATTAATCATTTATTTCTGTTGAAGAGGCTTCGTCGGTTATCTGCAGCCAGTGCAGCTAATCTTATACCAGAATTGATATCAATGTATTGAAAATGATGATAGTGATGATGATAATGAAGAGTTTGTTGAATGTAATGATGTCTCGGAGCTAGATAAAATGTTGAAATCGATGATGTCATAGACTTAGCCTAGTGTTGCAACTTTGTATGTGGAAAGCATGCAACAAAGCGTTACTTGTGTAGCCTATAGATGACCGTAGACTCGATGATTATGCTAATATTTTATCTTAGTTAGGTTTAATAGTTTGCCAATTCCATGCTGAACTTGAATAAAGTGTCATTTTTGATCAAAAAAGTCTAATTTTATGTCATAGGCCACAAATGATGTGGGGTAAAAAATATACCCCAGGTTATCCAATATGTGATTTTTTCATAGGTTAGCCTCCGAGGGTTAACTGTACAGAAGTGCTTATACAACAGCACAAATCCATTTAGAACTGCACATTTTGTGCACAACTGCACGTTAAAAAACCCTGTGTTTAGCATGAAAGCTTTTGTCTGTCTTCCGCTTAGGCCAATCATTCTCAAAATCAAGAGGCAGAGGAGTATAATATACAGGGTGGGCCAATATAAATGCAACAACTTTGACGCCTTATAACTTAAACAATTTTTAACTGAGCGTTACGACGTTTTGAGATAATGCTATTAATATTCGAGGTCCCATTTTCTTTCCGTAAACCTGCAAGAAAAAAGTCTTAAACTGAATATGTCAAAAAACTTATTTTTTCATACACGGGGTCGTTCTGAGTGTTTGTGGACGACTGAACCGTGAAGATCTTCTCGTCTTTGAACCATGTTCTGTCGATCTTTTCATCTGTCATTGCTTCTTGAGTCATTTGTTAGCCTTAAGCGTGTGATTGAGTCTGCTCGGCTTCTCAAGGGCAGGAAGCACTTTTCACAAAGTGTGGTGGTGTTGTTGGCTGTTTCAAAGCTTGGAAAGACGGCGACATTCTTTGTTGCTCCAAAGGCTAAGGTGGACAGTGCTTATTACTGCGATGAAGTACTCGCATGAGGACTTCTACCGTTCTACGTGATATTCGCCAACTTTCTGGATTTGAGGGTTACATCTTTCAGCAGGATGGAGCGCCGGCGCATCGTTCACGTCATAATATCTGAACGCTAACGTGCCAGAGTTTATTTAACCTGGCCACCGAACAGTCGGGATTTAAACCCGGTTGACTATTCGATCTGGGGGTTGTCTTCAGCAACTGGTCTATCGTGAACCGGTACGTGACGTCGAACATTTGAAAAAAGTGATTCTTTGCTGCTGGGCTGAAATAACCCATTGCAAGCACTGGTGGACTCAGCCATCGATCAGTGGTCGTCTCGTGTTGATGCAGTCATTAAAGCACGTTTTGGATATATTGAGTATTTTGTTAGACTAATGGCAAATCCATTCAAGATATTAAATGCTATTTGTTAGCACCAAGTGATTGTTTTGAATTGACATATTCAGTTTCAGACTTTTTTCTTGCAGTTTTACGGAAAGAAAATGGGACTTCGAATATTAATAGCATTATCTCAAAACGTCGTAATGGCATCTCTTAGATATTTTGCAGAATGATACAATGGATAATTATGTTCAATTTGATATATTGTACAAGACACTCAGTTAAAAATTGTTTAAGTTATAAGGCGTCAAAGTTGTTGCATTTATATTGGCCCACCCTGTAGATAGCGAAATAGGGAGGATATAGAATAGAAAGAAACATCGCATCGAAGTAAATAGGCCTACTTGACAGGCCTGTATAACAATATACTGTGCACCATTTGACTGAATACTCCAGTTTATCATTGACCTTAACTTCGATTCCTCTGGATATTGACGATTGGCAATTGTCACATCTTTAGCACTACTGGTATTAGCCTATCAGTAGACCTATTGTTGCTTATTGCAGTCTGAACCTAAACGCAGCGGCGCTTATTTAGTTAGGGCCTACTTAGTCCTTCCCGTGCATGTTTGCATATAGGACAACGCACTTCCTCCACTCCTCCCTGTTCATCGCCAGTTCTTCAGCCTCCTCCCATGACATCCCCAGACATCTTAAATCATCTTTGATGGTGTTCTGACAGTTCGTTCGTGGTCTTCCTCACATCCTTCTTCTTCCAGGAATCCATAACATCACCAGTTTGGCTCTTCGGCCCTCGTCCATGTGAACAATATGCCCCAATTGCCCCATGAACCTCAATCTTCTTTTTCGAATGTTATTTTCCATAATCCTCTTGTCCCGTCGTCTCTCTTATGATTTTGTTTGTTACCTTGTCCAGCCATGATACACATAGAATCCTCCTCAGCCACCTCCAGTCTTTTCCTGTTTGTTACCGTCATAGGCCACGTATCAGATCCGTACAGCACTGTGCTCATAACCAGTCCATGATGCGTAGTTTTTATTTACCCGGGTAGGTCGCAAGCCCACCGCGGAACCCTTCTCCTTTATCTTGGTTTGCGACAGGCTCAGGCTATTCTGATAACCCGACCAAAGGGGGGAAATTGTTGTCACTAGCCTACTCAGGTCCTACAGTAGTAACCGATCTCAGTATACCCCACAGTCCCTACTTAGGCCCTATGGACGACTTCTTAACGGAAGCATAATTGCTTCCATCTTGGGGGGGGGGGTAAGTTTGCCTGGCCCACACTAACTTCCAAACAGATTTAGACTCTGCGGCCCTGACCTTTCTTTAAGTTTGGTTTTATAAGTGGACAACGTGCAATTCATTTTGTTGTAGTCTGTGAATTTGACATTAGGAAACCGAATTTCTGTAAAAGTTCGTAATTATTATCAAATTCCTAACAGAAAAATTTTAATATGACTGTAGCGGCTTATAGCCTACTGTTCAAGTGCGACTTTGCGAGTGACCGAAAGTGGCGGACAAGGTAGGCCTATACTAAATTCAATTTAGGGAGGGAAGCTCATCATAGCGGCAGGGCTGTTTTTAAGGAATTTTTTGAACTGCACAACCCCTTCTTTCCCTTCCCATCCTCCATGGTAGATTACTTCCAATTGGATGACAATGACCTTTTTGCTAGTTTTAACTGCACAGAACTTGTGACAGAAGTGCATCTACAGCTGCACAAATCCATTTAGAACTGCACATTTTGTGTACAACTGCACATTAAAAAAGCCCTGCATAGCGGAAGGCGAGGATATAGAAAGAGGGGAAGGAAAATTTAGTGAGCAGACAAATGGTCACCACCACTTTTTGGAGGAAAGTTACGCCCTTGCTTCGCCGTATCGATCTAATGCTTGACTTGAAAACTACATGTAATCACCATATCTATTATAGTTCACGCCAAATTTCAACAGGCCTGCTCGTTTCCCGAACATAAATATCACCCAAAATAAACCGCCTCAAAGATGTTCACTTTGGGCTGTTACTATCATGTCTGTGTCCAACTTTTTACCACTAACTTCTCGTCGGTTCACTCAACTAGGCAAAAAGTAACTGCACAAGATCTGATTTTCAACTGCACAAATCTCTTTCCCAACTACACACTTTGTGTCCAGCTGCACGTTAAAATAACCCCTGATATAGAGAACTTAAGGACATGGCACAACAGCGTGAAAGGTGGAGACATTGGACGTCTGGACCTACCACTTGGCAGAGAACCTAAAGAATGAGAAGTTTGTTGCAAAACTTGTACGACGTCGTACGTGTACTGTAACAGCGCTGTGCGTTTGCAGGCTTCATTAAGCGTTTCATTAAAAAAATATTATTATATGCCTTTATTATCTCGTTAGCCATTATTCTTCACATCTGTCAAATTTAGCACCATACCTTACCCCCATGGGAGCCCGCAGAAATTTGTGCAGGGTGGCAAAAAATTTTAGTCACGGTTAAATGTTTTAGTAGCAGGAGCTTGAAAAATGCAAAGCTGGAAATTAAGAATAGGCCTACGGGTATTTTTCTCAGTTTCATTTTGTGTACAATTTTTAATACGAATAGTTTCTTTAGAAATTTCTTAAAAATCAAAAAGTAGATATCAAAATGTAGTTCCTTAAAGGTGCGCTATATAAGTCCATAGAATAAATGAACGAAAAATAGGTGTCAGTTTTCAAGGGGCAAGTGCTACTCTAGCTGCTTCTAAAGCGCCACTCGAAAGCCAATCGCAGGGCACCAGCTTTTTCACATGTGCTGCATCGAGTCAGTAGTCTATTCCAAAGTGTAGTCAGAATGCGGTCATAGTCTGGCAATCAGAGAGCCAGAGTAGCTGTTAATGCAGGTGTCGTTTAGGAAGGTGGAGGATCCGAGGATCAGATGAGCGTGGGTATCAATTTTTTTTGAACAGATATCTTTGTCAGTTTTGGTGTAAATCCCGAGGCACGATAATTATCAGAGCCTCTTATCCAAGTTTAGCTACAGTTTGACCTCCCTGGATTCTGTACTGGCAGCTTGCAAAATGGACAAAATGGAGCCTCGCTCATAGCAGACTTGGACTATATAATTACAATGCTGGTGAATAAGAGATCTGCCTGATGCAATTTCAGTGTACTTTGAGAAATTTTCAAATTTTTGCATCATACCCCTACATCTAACTGGTTGTTGACGATAATTGCCGCATGCGTGCTATTTGTTTATTAGTCATTACTTATTTCGCTATTTTATTATTTAAGCTGTGAGGCTGATAGGCTATCAATTCACTTGTTCTTTTATAAATGATTTATTCTGTTGGCTATTTTGAACGTAGATCTTGTGTTTAACGACATACCGGTTACGCTTCCTTTCAACTGCAAACGAGCCATCAGGTGTCTGGAGGCGGCATTGGATTGCTATCCGGGGTTCAAAGCTGCTAGGAGGGCTTTTAAGATTATCAAGGCCGGAAAAGCCCTGTTAGCGGCAAAGAAACTATCGCCCGGCTTTGCACAATGTCTCGGAAAAAATATTGTTTTTGGGTAAGATAACTTTTTGCTTTTATTTAGTAGGTGCACCCATTAGCCATTTCTTCATCGCTGACATGACGTCGAATAACATCTTTTTATTTAGGCCCATTAGTAATCTTATCATGACGATCCATTGAGCTCTCAAACAAGCATCGGCTTATTCATAGTTAGCCAATCAAAGCAAGTCTTTTGAGGCAGATAAGGCCAAGCCATTATTTCTAAAGCAAAATTAAAAGGTCGTGCTTGGCGTACATGTAACTGTTAATTGGAACGCTATCAATCTTCCCTCGTGTGAAAACTACGCTATAGCTAAAGAGCTTCCTTCGCGTGATAGGCCTAACTATAGCCCATACTTATCACGCTTCCTTCATGCGAGAACTAGCTCTTAGCTTCCTTCATGTAAAAACGGTTATCACCTAACTATAAAACCTCCTTCTTTTGGAAACTAGCACATATCTATCAAGCATTCTTTATGCGAGAACTGTCTCGTACATATCAACTTTGCAATTGCACGCTAACTTGTTCAGTTTATCCGCGTATTTGTTTAACGCCCTTTTGCCATGTCGTTTACTGTAACCTTTAAAATTTGCACATAATATTATGCGTTCACAAATCATAAGAGAGAGAAAGTTACACAAAATGACAAAATGATTTTTACCCCACGGCTAGGACAATGACAGAACTCCAAAAATTTCAACACAATGATTTCAGCGCAATGATTGCCGTCACGGCAATCATTGCGCTGGTCTTAAAATGGAACAAAGAAACGAACTTTAAACATAAGCAAGAATATTTTCTTCAATCCAGCTTCCATTTAGGCAAGACTATTTTCTTCAATCCAGCTTCCATTCAAAAAATGTACGGTAGAGACCATATTCTCGCTATGGAAAATCTGTAAGTCTACATTTAGATTTTGGAATTTACTAACAGCGTAATAAGTGTAAGCGTTTTATAACCGAGTCTCGCTATAAGACTCCGGTGACAGAAAGTAAACAGACGTGTTTCTGTTCTGGCGGAAGATATAACGATCACTCAAATATCAAAATGTTAGGCTATATTAATCTAAAAATAGCAATCCAAGATTACCGTATTTTAGTAGTCTAGTCGGCCTATTCAAATGTAGGCATATCGCTGATTGGTCTAATGTCTCTTTTTGAAGTATTGCTAAGGACTGGGAAAATATTCGCTCATCCGATTTAGAAAGCGCCGCGAAACAAGTTTTGGAGACAGCAATTGATGTCGCAATAGACTGCGCACTTGAACCATTTTCCGACATTATCGAGTGAGTTCTGGTATTTCTTGGTTCTTCTATTCGCACATGGCTGCTTGTCTTTGCTTGATCATTCTAACGTAGGCTTAAGCTTGCGTTTCTGGCGTAGTTGGTCTTTATGATTTCTGGTCTGATTTGCTATTTGCGTGCACTGTCGTAGCGACATTGTTGCTCAACAGCATGGTTAACTATACAAGCAATTAAAACCGTGTAGAACCGTGCAACAGTACTGTTGCAGCTTAACCTGATACGAAACTAACTGACAAAGTTTCCCGGTAATAATGGCACGCGGTAGACCTACTTCTAGCTGACATAAATAAGTTCTTTTTCTCACTTGGCGATTATTAATTCTTTCATAATGCAATACGTCAAGATTTAAGGTAGGTCTTTAGTCGTCTTCGATCCGAAGGTTGGCCGCACCATGAACCGTCTGTCTCCAAATCTATAGGCCTATTTCCTCTGTCGTCCTCAGTACCGTAGTTCAATCATAGTCAAGTATGTCCAAGACATGATGTATTTAAATCCAGGCTGTTCGTGGTATTCCACGTGCTCTCGATCCAGATGTTGTGCCCGGCATTATTTCTTTTTCCAAACGGTTTCAACTTTTCCTCATTATATGACAAAAGTATTAAATCTTCCTTGTTTTTATGTTGCTTAACTCTGGCGTTCTGTGCTAATTTGATTCAGTATCCATTCGTTGGTTTTCTTTGCCATTCATGAAATTCTTAGTGCCAGTCATTACAATCATTTCCGAACTATATGGACAATTTTCTGATCATTCTCTTACTCATAATTATTATGGTTAGTAATTTGGTGTAGGCCTACGATGTTTGATGCTAAACACAAGTCCCTGTTATGTAATTGAGTTCTTTGCAATAATTATTGTATCGCAGTGATGCTGAAGACTTTATTACCATGAAATTTCCAACCACAAGTTAGACTTTGTTTACAATGATCAGGTTCATTGACGATCAATAATATTGGATTAGGCTATAGCTGTAATGTAGGTTGACCTAGTTTGTTTTCTGGAACAAGATGGACATAGCTGCCATGAACGGGGGGCAAGTAGAGTAATGGATAGCACGTTGGCGTAGAGAGCGAGAGGTAGCGAGTTCGAGCCCCCGTTGGGCGGACCTGCTTTGTAGGCTGCTATTAGCGCCGTGTATTGCAGGCTGTCTGTTCAGTCAGTATAGCCTAGTCAGGCTAAGTTTGATGTTAATTAAGATTAATGTATAACTTTTACATGCAAAGCGCAGTGCTTTTGCAGGCGTTGAATGAAAGAAAAATTATTATTATTATTATGTGCAGATTGCTGAATATAGCCATTGCTTTATCAGTAACATAGGCCTACTAGCTGCGTAATTCTAAGAGTAGGCCTACTTCTTGTTGATGTCCAATGTACAGCTGCGTTGACAACGCGTATCAGTGCCTCTCAGGAGACGTGAAAGACAGACGCCGTAAGAAGCGAGCTACTGGACAGACCACAGATGATTTGCTACCGGAGTACACTCGCCGATTTCTATCGGTGCTACAGTATTCTCGACTTGGGGAATTGATTTTGGTTGACCGCAGATGGTGAGACAACTCATAAAAATTAATATTTGCTAGACTCAGTCTTCAAGGTTTCAGTGAGTCATTTCACTTTTTGCCGACAAAAAGCATTATTTCACAGAGTCATGATTGCCCATGAAATGCTGCATCCGAAAGACATATATTATAGTCAGCTAGGTCTAAACACCGCAATCTTTTAACTTATGTTTTCCAGGGCTTGGTTGTTAATGTCAATTTAGGTATCAGGTCGGGATAAGTGGAGAATTACTGAACTGCCTAACAGATCTCTTAGAATTTTGTTCCAAGAAGAAGAAGAAGAAGAAGAAGAAGAAGAAGAAGAAGAAGAAGAAGAAGAAGAAGAAGAAGAAGAAGAAGAAGAAGAAGAAGAAGAAGAAGAGGAAGAGGAGGAGGAGGAGGAGGAGGAGGAGGAGGAGGAGGAGGAGGAGGAGGAGGAGGAGGAGGAGGAGGAGGAGGAGGAGGAGGAAGAGGAAGAGGAAGAGGAAGAGGAAGAGGAAGAGGACGAAGACGAAGACGAAGAAGAAGCGCACCATAATAGATAACGGACATGTTAAAGGATGTTTTGTTCTTGAAAAAGACTTGAGGCTGATGTAGAGAGGAGTGTGCTGCGCAGTAAGTAGGTTTAAGTGGTTGGATGCATGAAAAATTTCGGTCGTTTTAGCCGTGTAGGTAGGAGATAGGCCTACTAGCTGTTCTGTATCGTATGTGCAGAGGGACCTTAAGATAAAGAAGTTCAGAACTTGGTTCACGTCGTAACATTGAGACTTTACTGATCACACATGTAGGAAGAAGAATTTGCATTGTTTTAGGATATTATATTGATGCTAGAAAATAGTCGTTCTGCGCCGGGGAAATAATTTGGAACGCTAAACCGAGTATAGTTCCCTAATAGGCTTACACAATGTTGTGCTTATACTATTCAACAACTACCGTTGAGCTAAATGTTTTAGGTTTGGCGCTAATGCCACTGATTGGTGGCGTACTGCGGTTTACCCGACGTTAAGACAAGCCAGTGACGGAGGTGAATACATCTCCGTAAATGAATTCAATGCGGCTATGAGCTATCCGCTGCCAACGAACATCACTTTGGACATGGCTGCAACTTTACTCCGGCGAATAAACAACAGCTTCGTCAATTGGGACAGAGGGGTGGCTTCAAACAACAATGACACCATCAACTTCGACGCGTTTCTTGAAGTTGCCGGAGTAATTTTTAATGACACGGAAAAGGCCAAACAGGTCGACAATGAATCTGTCAGCGTTAGAAATCTTTAAGTCTATTGCTGTTGTAAGCAACCTCAAAGATCTTAATATTTCCTGCGCTGATATTATTATGAGTATTAAGGGTCTGTAGTTGTTTATTGACAGAGCATCAACACCATACATTCTCAATTTAACAGCAGTCAGTAGAGACTCGAAAATCTTCAAGTCAATGATGCCGTGGTCAGAGGATCAATCCATAAAAGGATCGTAAGGGCCCGCTGAGCATGGACTGACCCCTACCATTTGGCAGTAGTAACAGTGCAATGGCGACACGTAGTCTAATGCAGACAACGAACACAACTGAACATGACCTATAGTTTAAGTTTTGTAGACAGAGATTCAACCGTCTTTTAATTCTTTTAAACAAGTTTATGGTGGGTACTTGTGTGACATGTTTTGGAACATTATTCCATATCACAGGGTTGGAACATTTGACCGAGACTAGCCTCATCGTAGTAGGCCCTTATGTGCAAAATGGGTACGGTAGTTTAATGAAGTTCTAGTGTAACGGTCATGTAGAATTGTAGATCAATTCCCTAGCAATATACACAATCAAATGTCATGGGTTACAAGCTGATTATGGTTCCGGTAGCGAAACATCAACAAAATGATATGGTGCTTATGGGCCTATATATTATCTGCTAACCGAAATATATTAGGCCTATAGGACCCAAAATTTGGTTTAGTAGGCCTACTGACTGACTTGCAAAACATAAAAATAATTTGAATAGCACGTTTTTTTAAATCTCCAATTCTTTCAAATAAAAAATATAACATGAGTCCAAATAAAGGTTACAACATCAAGTAGGGGCAAAATAAGGAGTAGGTTAATATATTAAGCCTTGAGAAGTAGATTTAGAGAGACAGTGACGGTTTCTTGATAGTATGCTTACATTTTGGCTATAATAAATTATTGCAGCCTGAATTTAAAAGTCAAAACATATCTTACACATTTAATAATCCAATAGTCATCTATATTATAATTCCGAAACACTTTCCATATGTTTGTTTATTTGTTTGTACGCTTTTGACTCTCCCCTGCAGAATAGGCTCGGAAATGAAAGAGCGTCGGTTTAAAAAAAATTTGCAATCGATTCTTACCCAATTATAAGGTCAGCGCAACTATTTTCAGGCTTTAATTCAGTTTAAAACAAAAGTTATTAGCGTTTTAAGACAGATTTCATCAGTAATTGATCACACGCTAGCGCTTTAGTCAAGAGTCTACATCGCATGACGTCATACCCGCCCAGTAATAATTTCCGTAGCGCCCCGCAGGGGTGGGTCAAGTTTGGCTTTTAGGGGAAGCGAGGTGGGGTGGAGGGTTGGCGAAAACCCGAAATTTAGCAGTCAACTATGGATACCAGAGTGGAGTAGTGTTTAAAACCCTAAATTTCACTTTAGAACTCGAGTTATTAGCGTTTTAAGACAGAAGCGTTTTAAGACAGATTTCATCGCTCACGCTTTGGTAAGCAGTATCGAGCTTTAGTAAAGGAGTCTACAGCCCGAATGACATCATACAAGCCCAGTAATAATTTCCGTAGCGCCCCGCAGGGGCGGGTTACGTCTGGCTTTTTGAGGAAGCGGGGTGGGGTAGAGGGTTGGCGAAAACCCTAAATTTAGCGCTCAACGTTGGGTACCACAGTGGAGTAGTGTTTAAAACCCTAAATTTCCCGGGCAACGCCGGGTTACACATCTAGTCGGTCATAGTTGTAAGCCTAATTAGCTTTGGCCACCTAAACTATGATGTGAAGTATCAAGACTGCATCAATATCAAAATTTCTGATTTTGAATTGTTGTGTCGGTAAAATAAATTCGTGTTGTTATTCATTTATTAAACTATCATGTGCTGTCGATGATCAGTTCTGGTGAGAAGAATGTGTCTTTAAATGACTTTTCATAATTAGATTGGAACCTACATTTTTTAACTATAGCCCATTAAACGTTTCTACGTTTTTAATTTCAATAGGTTAAGAAAGTGCTAAATATCTATTTATTTTCAATTATTCACTTTTTGGGATTTCGTTTGTGCAAGTTTTCTCATGTGTGACAGAGGAATGATCTTCTATTTCAGGCTGGGTTTAACTCGACCATTGAATGGTTTTTAGACGCTGATGAAGCAATGAATGAAGCTGACACGGTTTGATTCATTATTTACATTCTTATTTCCGGTACATTTTAATAACCACTAAACATACCATGCAGGTGCTTAACATGATTTTTGTTTTTTTTAACTGTAATTTAACGTAATGTCATTACAATTTAATGTAGGTATTGTAGCGGAACTAGGTTGGGCAAATTACACCAGGAGACCACAACACCACCCCTAGCCCGTAAGTATCTATATATCCGGGTCCGGCTTTAGCTGTTGACTAAAGACTAACCAGGTTAAGGCTTAGAACACATTTATTGGTTTCCAAAACACAAGGCGATTAAGGTACAAACGAAACAGAACAGAACGATACTAGAGATGGGACCAAAGGTAGACCGCGGCAACCCCTGTAGGCCCCAGGAATCCCTCCCGCTGTCAGAGTCAATCGTCTTTGCGTTACCCGTCAATAGTCGGTCGAGTACCGTCGGCTAGTAGTCGTCAGCCGCAGTAGTCGTCAGTCGGTAACCGTCAGTCAATCGTCAGCCGTCGGAGGGTTCGAACCCCTCTAATGAGAGTAGGCGACCACTAGACCGAGCTTAATGGCTCTCCATAGATCAATAGTGGTCGAGCAACTTGCTCCCATAATCAGTCACCACTCAACCCACGTTTGACCGTGTGTCGAGTGCCGGCCTCTCTGGTTAGCTTCGTGGCCTTACCAAAGAGTCGGTAGTCAGTCCCCACCCGGACTCACGTTTTACCGTGTGTCGGGTGCTAGCCGATCAGTCAGCTTCGAGGCCGTCTGAAATCGGTTGTCAGTCAGTTATCACTCGAACCCACGTTTTACCGTGTATCAAGTGCCAGGCTCTCTAGTTAGCTTCGTGGCCTACCCGAGAGTCGGTGTCGAACAGTGAAATCCTGCCTTTTTATAGCAGGCAAAGCGCGATGCGTGCCAGCCAGACCGGTCGGCAGTAGTCGTAGGCGGCGAGTCAGTGCATGCAGCAGGTAGGCGGATGCAGCGCACAGGCGGACGGAGGCAGACAAGCAGACAGACAAAATAGAACGGTCAAAGGCTGTCAACACACAGCGCAACCACGCAATGCATTAGTCCAAGTCTCCACAGTATTTGTAGAATTGTCCGTTTGACGAATATTTGTATGATCTCCTTTACACGGCTACTGTAGGCTACCTCTATTCACTTGGCATTCCGTTCATTTTCTATCTAAAAGCCATCGCTATACCATGTTATTAATTTTTATTGATTGGTGCCTATATAAATTGTATTATAGCTTGGTATTATAATACAGAAATATAAACTGATGACTTAGTCATCTTGATTGTATTTCAGTATACACGAACATCAATAATATACTGTAAGCAGTACAGAGCAAAAATAGGAAGAATAATTCATTAATGTAGTTGCAAGATTAGCAGTTATTCCGTGGCAACAACAAAGCTTTAATAATTAATCATAAATTCTAAATGTAGGCCATTGATTGATGTGCAGCATGATGTGCAGTAGCCTATGTGCCTGTGTCACTGTGTCAGTATGATATATGTGCAGGATACCGAGGAGGGCGTCTGTGCCAAGGTGCGAATCCAGATACTTCAGAAACTTGTTTTGACTCGAAGTGCCTTCAGTGCCCGATTGGAAATTGAAAACGGAGAAACAGAGCAACTAACGAATATTGCAGTCGAAATTATCGTTACTGACCACATCACGCAAGTCCGTGCCAACAACTTGTTTTCAATAGGTACCGTAACTATAATAAAACTCAAATTCAGTGTTAACTGATGCGTGACATCTCCAATGATTTCTGATCTTTTTTTTACAAATCTCCAATGATTTTTTACTTTGATATTGACTATTTTACTTCATCATAATCATTAATCAGCACATGATCTTTCGTGGTTTATGTAGATACTGTTTATCTTGGTATCTCCTGTATTCCACCGAATACGCTGCCTTAATTGTATCTCATGTATGCCGAATTATGTTATGCTAGGTCGTCCAGAGGTTGAGGGTATGGCCGGGGTCGATGGGAGAGGTCTGCTTGACGTCAATGTGAAAGGCAGTGCACAGTGGTTGATTGCTCCTTATTCCACGGCGGCTCCAACAGAGGACACGGAATACGACATCGGGGGAATACTCTACTACACAGTGAGTGGAGAGAACATAACAGTTCCACTGTTTCCAGCCACGGTCACCGTTAAACCTGATCCACGTCTCTACGTCTACTACTTCCTCGAGAAATACATCTACTCGGACGATCCGCTTACAACAGGTGTTGTGATACTTTTACATCTAGGCCATACATGTAAATTTAGAATTGCAGTTCTTTACTTAATAAATTCCTCTCCGTGCTCACTGCTTCGCAATAAACTGGCATCTGTCTGCTTTATAAATTATTGGCTCTGGTACCATTAAAGATGTATTAAAATAATGGCTCATCCGTTCGCCCAATGTCAACATTTTATTTCGCCTATCTATGCATGCCGCCGAAGATAGGCCTATAACATAGGCCCTGCGCTTGTTTATGCAAGCATTAGCCTTACTCACATAGGTAAAGATAGGTATACCTACACAACGATGACAGAGAGGTAATTCAATTTAGTTTTCTTTACTTCACATACGGCCTAAGCATCCTAGGCACAATCAGCCTACGTCTTGTATTTGCAGTTGTTATGTTCTTAACTTTTAGTCGTGGAGCCTGTTGTGCCTTTCTCTCTTGGTATTCTGATTACCAACAACGGTTATGGAACAGCAAATAATCTAGAGATAACGTCAGCACAGCCAGAGATAATAGAAAACGAAAAAGGACTCCTCGTAACAATTGCCATTATATCAACTCAAATCGGCAGCTCAGTTGTATCTCCGTCGCTAACAATAAACTTTGGTGACATATTGCCTCATACAACAAAGATGGCTCGCTGGATAATGACATCAACGCTCGCAGGCGTCTTTTCAAACTACTCTGCGACATTCCAAAATGTCAATCCTCTAGGTCTGTAAAATACAAGCGATTTCCTCAAAGTGGTTGGCTCTGGACGCTGAGTATGTATGCATGTATGTGTACTTGTTATAGCGCCCCTTCAAGATTACTACTTAGAAGCGCTCCCGACTACAGCGCGGACACTGAATCGGAGTTTCACGACGAAGCGCTGAGAAATTGCGAGTAAAGGACTTGACCAAGGTCCATTCGCGAAGGCTTGAGGTGGATTCGAACACGCAATCCTCCGGATGCAAGGCAACGAACATACCCACTATACCACCGCGCCCACAAGGCTTGTGGGTAATTAGAATCGTCTTCAGTCCATGAACTTAATGTTTAAATCATAGCCAAGTATGTGAGAGACGCTTTATAAATCCAAGAATAGTATAGTATAGTCTTATTACTGTTGCTCAAATGATGATAATGATACAGGCCTGTCGTAAGCGCGATCTTAAACTCCAAACTTCTAAAGCGATTCTCTGGAGATTTATAGAGAAAAGCACCAACATTTTACAAGCGCTTTGCGCTACTCCATTATGCAGTATCTTCAAAAGTCTTGCTAAGCGTATAATATACGCTAAGCAAGACCGTAGAATATCCTGCAAAAATAATTCAATATCAGGTATAATTAGTAGCTATAATAATATTATTATTATAGCTACTAATTATACCTGATATTGAATTTATTTTCTCTCTTAGTCGAAAATAATACCATTATTGAATTTATTGCTTAATTCTATGTCTTAGGAGACTCTCAACTGTCCGTATTGGATAGTCTTAAAATCTTCGAATTGATGCATGTCATCAGAGTTGACTTCCCTAACGATGATGGACTGGTCGACTTTCTGACAATTTCCACAACCAGCCTCAGAGTTCTACCTGACCAAATCTATCTCAGTGATAATGGAACTTCACCTTTGAATGTTTTTGTTGGGAATGTTACATCGCTGACAACCATCTCCAGCAATCGGATTCAGGTAAGAGAAGACCTTCAACTACTCGCTTACGGTACATCACTGTATACAAGGCTGGAACCTGATAGGTTCCCGCTAACTATCGACAGTTAGGCCTATTTTGTGACACGTTTTTAGCATAAACCTCGATTGACATTTCAATTGTAACGGGAAAATCTTTGACCATTTTGCAAGACATTGTAGCTGCTACATATTTAAAATTGTAATTGATTTTAACATTTTCAAAGAGTATGCATGTTTGTTTGCTGCTGTAAACTAGCAGAACACACTACAGGAAATACTTTTTCATCTCATTAGACCTTTTTTCGAAATATTTTGCTTAAGTATGGACAAGATCAAGAGTTATAGCAACGTCTAGGACATTGTGATTTTCACCTGAATTAACTAAAAGTAGGCCTACATCATTTTTCACGGCATGCTTTATTTTCATCTACATGGTAACAATATCGTAGCCGAAATTTTATAATTTGGAATTTTGCATTTTTATTGTTACAGTTAATTGTGATCAGCTCCTACACTGGATGGGTCTACTTCCGTACTGAATACCAGCCGTCAGACCTGTCTTTTTCAACTGTACTGAGATCAGATGGACGTTCAGTTAGAGTAGGTGACAACATCTGGATCGGAAAGATAAAGAAAACGACTTTCCTTCATTTGATTGACTACATTCCAGCCAGTGATACACAATATCAATACGACATTCAACTATCAAAGATCAATACTCAAGCTTCGCAGTTTGTTGAAGATGTCTATTATGTGAACGTGACCGAAGACATTGATCCAACTTATCTGATGGATGTTTCAATTGACAGACGAAGTGATGATCTAACCGTCACTTACAGCATCGTCGACACCATGCTCCCCTTCTCTATCGACCCAACAAATGGTACTCTGAGAACGACGGCAAAATTGGATAGAGAAACTCAGGATATGTACAGTATTGTGGTCATTGCTGTTGATGATGGTTCTCCACCATTAACTGGTACTGCTATTGTGGTTGTTAATGTGATTGACGTCAACGATAATGCTCCAGTCTTCGGATCCGTACCGACAGACATTTATGTTGAAGACATAATTCCGGTGGGATATGTGTTGCTTCAGATTACAGTAACTGATAAAGACGCTGGACTTAACGGTGTTGTTGACTTGTCACTAGTGGACGTAAGTGGTCTATTCAAGTTAGATGCTGCAAACAGTTCATTGATAACCAAAGTGGCTCTTAATCAAAGGACTGGGAGCTATAATCTGACAATAAGAGCTCAGGATGAAGGTGTCCCAATGCAGAAATCGGAAGTGAAAGTGACTGTGCACGTGGTCAGTAAAGACCTTCACCAACCGCAGTTTAGCACTCTTCACTACGTCTTCAGCATCAATGAAACAAGGAATTCATATTTGTTCATTGGAAAACTAGTTGCTACAGACGCTGATAATCCGAATGAAAATTTGACCTTCAGCATCAGCCACGCTTTCCAGTCTTCAGAGTCCTGTGCTTTGCCTTTCCAGGTGGATTCAGTTTCTGGAGTGATCACAAATATCTTGGAACTGAGCAGCGGTCCATGCAGCAATTACACCTTTGAAGTGCAGGTGACCGACAGTGGTGCTCCACCCACAGGTCCTTTGACTGGCAGGTCAAATGTGACTGTCTACATTCAGGACATTAACGATCATGCTCCTGAATTCCCTCAATCCAACTACTCAGCACATATACCAGAAAACGTCGTCGGTGCAACTTTTCTGCTAACGATTAAAGCCACTGACGGGGACTTTGGTGTAAATGGTGCAATTGTAAATTACACATTGTCTCAGATCTATCCTTCGTCACCATTCCTAACTAAATTCAGACTGACTGTGGATGCTGGAGAGGCTGTTATAGAAGCAGTTCAACCATTGGACCGTGAAGCACAAGATCGATACTTGCTGCAATTGGTCGCTGTGGATGGAGGTCAACCTCCGCTGAGTTCAAATGCGACGACTATTGAAGTCGCTGTGGATGACGTCAATGACAATTCTCCTGAATTCGTCAACATCACAGCTGCAACTGTGACGATTCCTCGTAACACCCAAGTCAACACCATCCTCTACACGGTCTCTGCTACTGACGCTGACGTAGGCAACAACGGTGAGTGAAGCGTGCTGGTTCTTTTTTTATCAGTGGTCTTCTACTTCTAACGTGCCGCAGCTATTACCTTTTCTGGGCACCATTTTCGGAAATGTGTTGTTGGGCATTTTCAGGAATTTCTATCCTAGACCTATTCTGGTAAGCTTCCTGCGACGATGTTATCTATGATTTCCAACGTAAATATCGATAGAAAATAATATATTATTATTTGTCAGGCAATTCGGAACTTCAAGTGACCTTAACTGGTCTCTGGAATTTTCAATTTGCATGAAATTTGGTTGATTTTATATTAATCTGGACATGTTATATATATTGTGTTGTAGCCATAGTTCGCTACATGTCGGTGAGCAGTAGCCAGTACATCAGTGTTCAGAGAGATTCTGGAAATGTGATCCTTGCCAGCAGCCTACAAGGAACCAACATCACTTCAATGAACCTCAGTATAAGCGCAACAGACGGACAACTGAACTCAAACGCAACTTTCCAACTGACGGTTTTCATATCGGACAGGAACATCTATCCTCCACGTTTTTATAACCACGATTATGTGATCAGTATAAGTGAGTTGACTGCTACTGGTTCATCTATTCTGAGACTAACTGCAACAGACCGTGACAGTCCTATCCTCTACTACTCCATAGCAGGTGGAAATGATGGAAACAGATTCAGAGTCGATGCTCTGACAGGTCAGTTCTGACTGTTTCTCTCTCTCACACTGTCTGTCTGCCTGTCTGTGTCTCTGTTTTTTTTATTTATCTTTCTCTCTCTGTCTCTGCTTGTGTCTTTCTCTGTCTGTCGGTCTGCTCTCTCTGTATCTCTGTCTATCTGTCTCTGTCTCTCTGTCTCTGTGTGTGTGTGTCTCTCTCTCTATCTCTCTCTCTCTACCCGTGCATCCATGCATCCTTCCATCCATCTGTCTCCCTCTATCTCTATCTCTCTCTGTCTTTCTCTTTCTTGCTATCTCTGTCTCTCTGTCTCTGTCTCTGTCTGTCTGTCTCTCTCCATCTCTCTCTCTCTCTCTTTCTCTCTCTCTCTATCCATCCATCCATCTGTCTCCCTTTATCTCTCTATCTCTCTCTGTCTCTGTCTTTCTCTTTCTTGCTGTCTCTGTCTGTCTGTCTCTGTCTGTCTGTCTGTCTGTCTCTCTCTCTCTCTCTCTCTCTATCCATCCATCCATATATCCTTCCATCCATCTGTCTCCCTTTATCTCTCTATCTCTCTCTGTCTCTGTCTTTCACTTTCTCGCTGTCTCTCTGTATCTTTTTGTCTCTTCTCTCATTCATTCTTTTCAATACACTTCAATAGAACTAAATCGAAGGCATATAAAATTTGTTTAACATCACCTAATTTTTTAATTTTATGTTACATGTATAATTATAGTCTTTAGCAAACAGCACATTTTCACATCAGATCAAAGTTTTACTATATGTACTTTTACCCTGTTAATTTTAGCTTTTTTGCATTTCATTTACTTTTTTTTAATGTGCTGGTGAAACATATGAACGTGTGTATAATAAGAAGTGTGAGCATAATAAAATTTTGCCAAAATTCTCTGTACATAGCCATTGATTTCTGCTTTAAGGAGTTCTTCAGGTAGTTGGTGAATTAAGCAACCAGCTGATTCCATTCTACAATCTGACGGTGCGGGTCATTGATTCTGCCACTGAAGGACCAGACAGTTTGTTCGACTTGGCCAACATATACATAACTATCACTCGTGCCAACAGATATTCACCTGTGTTTACAGCAGGTCCCACTATCCAGGTTCACGTTACTGAAGGTGCTACAGCTCCAAACCTGACGCAAGTAGGTTCTGAGTTATGTGTGCTGTGAAATTATAATACTATTTTACCAGCAATTTTACAGTAATTAAGCAGGGTGAACGTAGACGACTGGCAAATGTTGATCGTTGTGCAGTGGCTAAGGCATTTCTCCATGTTACCTTTTTGAATTCTGTCCGGGATTTGGGTATTACACTGGATGAAGAACTTCGTTTCTCAACGCACGTCAATCAGTTGGCTTTTTTAATCACTACCAAATTCGTCAGTTAGCCTACGGGTCATCTCTCGCTCCCTATTGCAGGATGCTGCTGCTACCCCTGTCCATTGTTGCTCTATTCTGGTTGGTGTTCCTCTATAATTGAGATCCCGACTAGACAGTGTTCTTTGGTCTGCAGTCCGGCTAATTGGACGAACCCCTAAATATGGCTCTGTTTCATCTTACAGACATGATAATCCACACTATCTCACAACGCATCGAATACAGAATTACTTCACTGGTTTGGAGTTGTATCCTTGGCTGTGCCTCGTTCTTTTTAGTATCCATGTGAACTCTGTTGTCCAATATCTGTTGTCCTGGCTCGCAGAGTCCTTCGCTCTGCCGCTAACGGAAAGCTTTTGGTCCCAAGTGTTGAAGCCTCAACCTGTCAGCGTCTTGTTTTCTTAGTTGTAGACCCATCTTTCTGGAGTAGTCTCCCGCTGTAGATGCGCCTGTTACCTAGGGTTGACTCGTCAGTGTTTTACAGACTCCTTAAAAAATTTGTTTCACCGTGATTGGACTGGGAACGCCTTTGAGTGGACTTCTAGAAGTGGCGCTATATAAATTCTTGAAATGAATGAATGTAGTTTGTTTGAAGGTAACCGCCAACCCCGCCTCAAGATATCTTTGGGTAGCCTGAACCTGTCCCAAGCCAGGATAAATGAGGAGGGTTCCTCGGTGGGCTTGCAATACATAAAAAACGAGCAACAGAAACAACGCAACAAATCAAGTCAGTTGATGAGTGGAGCAGATGCGTTGCCCGATGTGCAGACCCGATCGGGAAGGACTAAGTACTAAGTACTTGTAAGTACCAGTCAAACTTAGACTGCATGCTGAATTTGCGTATGCTAGCATCCGGAGTTTAACAGAAAACCCTTTAGGAAAAATGAACAATGCCCAAATTCAGAGTTTTGTTTTATGCATGATGCTCTACGATCAGATCCACGTGCCAATTAATAATTATGTCACTACTTGCATTAAAATCTGAGTGACTTAAGACCATGTAGAGTAGACTGAGGTTACCTTCTGTTATGAACTGTTGCAAGTCGTTAAGCATTCACTGAACCTGGTTGTAGTTGACCGCCACTGATCAGGACGGAGACAGCATCGTCTACAGTTTGGTGAACTCAACTGAAAGTCAGTTCTTTGGCGTAGATCCTTCTTCTGGTTGGTTAAGTGTCATCGTTCCACTTCGCAGACAACCTTCCACTCGATACATGATTCAAGTCACCGCAACTGACAACGGTAAATCTGCAAAGGGTTCATAACCAACTCCACCGTACAAAAATCATGGCTCTTTTTTGTTTGCAAATATGCACAAAAAGGGCGTTCTAACTGAATTTGTGCAGTTGTAAAGGCATTTTTGTTCAGTTGAAATAGTTTAAAATGTTCATTTTCGTCCGATAAGAAATAATTTACTATGAAAGATTGTTAGGTAGAGAATGGTAGGGAGAGAAAGGATTGTGGCGTTGTAAAAATTCCGTACTAAAAGAAGCCCTGATACAAATGTATTATATAATAAGCATTAGAATAATCTACCTTCTATGGATATCACAAACAAAGTGGCAAATTAATCAAATAGTTCATATGTTTTATTGTTCTGGGCAGCTTCAAGCATTGAATACGCTTGGATAACATAGTCCTATGCATAAAATTATGTCATTAAATGTACGATTATATACTATCGTGATTTTGTGCCGAGTGTAAATAAAATCCATGTTATTCTGTGTCATTGGTAACTTTAATTCAGTGAGGCCAGTTTAGCATGCATGATTTTCAAACACTTTTGTATTGAATAAAATCTAATTTGTAGTAGCTAAACACACAAGTCAGATCGTTTTATGACATTTGTCCACAAATCTCCTCTTGAGACCATCTTTCTGTCAATACTTTATGCACCCAATAACTCTAAAGCTCATATTTTTGGGCCAGTGCTCTCAGTGATAATGCCAATGTTTGTCAAAATTTATCTTTGAAAGTATTTCTTTAAATGCTGTTCCTAAGAGCAAAGTGTAATGTGGGGAACAATCCTCAAACGCACATAGGTCCTATTTACTCTACACAAATGAAGCACCCTCTGTCAGCTATAAAGGGCGCTTAGAGACTGCCTGCCAGTGTTTACCAGAAGATCGTCAGCTAAATTTAATATTGAACAAGGCTTTGACCATTATTATACAGACTATGGTTGCGAGCATTTTTCAATTTTACAATTTATATTGTGGTGGTTACAAATATTGCAATGAACAGAGAATCATGCAGAGAAACTTTGCTGATTGGAAAGGGATTTATCACCAGAATGCTATAATTATAGTTAACTTGTTTGACGATAATAGTTTGGTAGGCTAATTAGTAATTATGTTATATTTAACCTGTGATTTTAATTTGCAGGTTTTTATTATCTATTATTACTTTGATGTATTATTATGATGTTCTGTGTTCCATTGTGCGTTTGCAAGTGGAGCAATGAAGAAAATACTTACTTGCTTACTTTTTATTTTTTTAGGTGTACCACCTCGTCAGTCTACAGTCGACATAATCGTCGTCGTAGACCCCGCAATCTTTGCATCGACGTCAATGTCTCCACGGAATTCCAGTCAAGGCTTCACATTGCAACTGAACACAGCGGCATTTGAAAGCACCACTGCGTCTGCCAGAAACACGAGTATAACAACAATGGGTATATCTTCTGCTGTATCTAAATTGACTCTGCAGAATGAAACAGTAACAGCACGATATGGCCTAAAAACAGCAACCTATTCAGATGACAAAAGAACAGTAACAACAGGCGATGGCCAAAGAACAGCAACAAATCCAGGTGGCCAGCAAACAGTAACAGCAGCAGATGACCATAGAACAGCAACCTATTCAGATGGTCAAAGAACTGCAACCTATTCAGATGGTCAAAGAACTGCAACCTATTCAGATGGTCAAAGAACAACAACCTATTCAGATGGTCAAAGAACAGCAACCTATTCAGATGGTCAAAGAACAATCACAGCAAGCGATGGCCAAAGAACAACAATCAATCCAGGTGGCCAACAAGCAACAAGAGATGGAATAGTAGTAGTGGCAGTATTAATACCGGTGGTGGTGGCATTGATAATATTAGTAATAGTTATTAACATCAGAATATGTTGGTGATAGGAACAACTACCATGCAAATTGATCAACAGACAATAACCAAGAAAGTGAACCTACAGACAATAACCACAGCCATAAACGTAACCGACACCAACCAAACCAGATGGCAAGCAGACAGAAATGACAAGAATTAATAACAACAACAACAAACTAGACAGGTTGATCAACCACGCACAAGAACTCTGTATTTTAAGTCTGAGTCTCAACCACGGCTCTAGTAGCCTATTGTTAAGAAAAACTCTGGAGTACGCAATTTTGCCACAGACTGCAGATTTACTAATTTACTCAGCTTCTTCATTTTAAACGGATGCATAGACTGATTTGTGGGTGCATATTATTTTTTAGGACTACAGCGTATTTTCTTGTGCACTATGTGTGATTATATTTGCATATAGGGCCTACTACATATACAATACATATAGATATACAATTTTTTATACATACATATATATAATTATATATGCATATATAATTATAATATCAGTTGCGGCTAGCACAACTATTGAAGAGATGCAACACTCTGAGTGAGTGCATATAGTTTTCTATCTGTTTCTATCATTAATAACAATTATCTGTTGCTTTGCTTTGCAAAAACAATAATATTATTAACCCGTTTTGGACCAACGTTCGTTTTACGAACACCTATTTCGACGACTTCGCATAGGGTGATGCCATCATTTAATGATCTTTTCATGTACTCTTAACGTTAGTGCTCAGGAAGTTTGATTTTATCGGATAGAATGCAAAAAACTGCCTTTTTTAAGTTTTGAACTGATTTTAACTAATGACAAATGCTGCAAACCACGTGTGTTCGCCGTATTTTGTTTGCAAGGTTGTTATTTTGGTCTGATGTGTGATATCGCACAATGTCAGGTAGCCTACCGTACTGAAAGTATTCGAAATTGCCTAACTGGCGCGCAGTACATCATCTGTACGGCACAGAAGTCCTTATCATTATGCGAAATAGATGGCATGGCAGGCAGGGCCGGATTAAAGCATGTTCAACATGGTCGGCCGAACAGGGTCCCCACACTTTAGGACCCCCCACATGCGGGGGGAAAAAATCCGAAAATGTATAGATTTTTACCAAATTTACATTAAACCAAACAATTAAAAAAGGTCATCAACTTTTAAACTTTTTGGAGGGAAATAATTGGTAGGCTATAGCCTATTCTACGAAATGTTTGACCAAACGACTAAAAAAGTCATAGACTTTTTGGAGGGAAATAATCGGTATATTCTACGAAATTTTCGACCAAACGACTAAAGGTCATCAAAATTTTCGGCCGAAGATCCGCAAAAAATTTCCCGAACAGGGCCCCCACATTTTGTTAATCCGGTCCTGATGGCAGGAATCAACCGTAAGGTGTGAAGACTTAATTAGCTTTTGTGGCGCTGCAGAAATTACGAGTTTAAGATTACAATTGCGAAGCTGGTTACGTAGACGGTACTACCGGTAGACCTATAGAACGCAACGGCGTCTAACAACTCGGCCACTTCTCGTCGAGTTCAGACATCGGTTATAGAGCAACCAAATTGCCAACAGCGCAATGTGGCTGAATAAAAGTGGCTGAAGAAGAGGCCTACCACCAGTGATTCCGTTAAGGTCTGAATTTTTGGAGCCATGGACGCATCACATCAAAAATGTTGGAGTCCACACCAAATGGATGAGAGTCTTGGACTCCACACCCATCCATTTTTGGAGTCCCAACGGGCCAAAGTAGGCCAAATGTAAAAAATTCCGAACTTCTTATATTACAGACGACAAAGGGCCCAACCATTAGGCCTATTATTACGTGGCCTACGCAAAAATTCGTATTTTTGACCCGCTCATTCTGTTGCAACTCGTATATTTTGCGAACATCCACATGCGTAGGCCTACGTAAAAATTAGCTCTAACCCTCCTCCGTTTAGTGGACCGTTTACAAAACTTCATTTAGGCTAGCTAAAATCAGCTATAAAATTCATTTTACCGTTGACTATTTTGTGTGTGTTAAAATCTGAAGTTGTCGATACCAATACAGAAAATGCCAATTAATAAACTCATAAATTACAGTCAGCTTCTCCAGAGGCAGGCTAAATTGGAATGAAATATAGGCATAGGCCCTATATCGTGGAATCGTGAAAGGTCAAGTAGACCATAGGCTTATATTATAACCTAAGTCAACGATAAGTAGAAGTTTTTAGTTATACAATTTTGAGAACAAATTAACAGCCATTTAGAAGCAAAAGCTGGTGTTAGAGCACAATCAGATTGCATCATATTTCATTAATATTGACTGGAGAGCGCCTCTGAGAGGGCTTCTTGTAGAGACGTTATGTAGCCTAACTTATTGAAATGAATGAATGAATACAGAGCCTGAGAGAGCTAAAATGCGATTGTCGTTAGCAAGGACATAATTTTATAAAAATCAGGGAAATTTTAGAACACTAGGCTATAGCCTATAACTATATAGTAGGCCTACCAATCTTCCCGACGATAATAAATTTTATACTTTTGAAGAAAAATATTTTAGCATTGTTGTACTTCTTTTAGTTTTCTTGATTTTAGGATCTATCCGACGACGGTCATTATTTTTTAAGCCAGCTCATGGGAACGGTTGAACGCTAAGCTATAATATTGCTGACATGTCGATGGTTTAGACCTAGGCAGGCTAGGCTTGCATGTAGGCCATGATTCTATTTCTTACATTGTGATGTAGACTATGTACGTCACTCCCTTACAAAGAAATGAAATATTCATAAATAGGTCATTGCATAAATTATTCAAACTAACCAGTCAGTTAATATACATTTACACATAATACGGACCCCACGGTATTTCTTATTGGTGTCCCATGGACGCATCGTTAATTTATTTGTGCGTCCATCCACAACTTCGGTGCGTCCATGGACGCACCGTTTTTATTTCTGTGCGTCCGGCGTCAAAATTTGTGCGTCCGGGACGCACGGACGCACGTTAACGGAATCACTGCCTACCACCATCTCAAAGACGTAGCGAGGACGACAACCATGGCCCGCCTCTTATATGCAGATCCGGTTTACTATCAAAACAGCGCGCCCAAAACCGCGCAGTTGAATGAATTATTTTCATCAATTATTATACAGCTTGCATTGGAGCAATAATAATTTTTTCATCAGTCCAACTTCTATTTAAATAACAATTATTTGTCCCAATCTAGCGACTATTACTTTAGTCAAGAATATTTTCAACAGGCCCACTCCTATTTAAGGAAGAATCAGAAATTTTCTGACGACCTTTTTTTAGTCGTTTCGTTGTTTGTTCGAAAATCTCTTCTCATAATGTTATAACGTCACGTCACCAGTATATTCATCAAATGTGCATGTCGGACATGTCCTAACACTTAACGATTGGGGGGGGGGGCAAATGCATGAGTGGTCCCCACCAAAAAATTGAGGGGGTCCGTACCCCTCTGTCTCCTCCCCCAAGTCTCCGTCCATGTACCTACCGTCAACGACCAAGGGAATCTAGGAGATGATCGGTGAGGCACACGGGAACTTTTGGTGATCATGAACGAGAAAGATGTCCTCCGGTAGCTTATTTCCTGGCAGGGTTGTTTTAAAGAAATTTTTAGAACTGCACAACCCCTTCTTTCCTTTCTCATTCTCCGTGGTAAATTACTTCCAATTGGAGAACAATGGCCTTTCTTGCTCGTTTTAACTGTACAGAAGTGCTTCTACAACTGCACAAATTCATTTAGAACTGTACATTTTGTGTACAACTGCACGTTTTAAAAAGCCCTGTTTCCTGGAGAGGTGCATAAACATTACAACGTTTTAACATATAGGCCGCCGCATAATTTAAGCACTCAACTAAAGTCGATAGAAGCTATAAGTTATGGCAAAAGTTTAAGCTCTTTACAGAACACAGCAAACAATTCAATCTTTATGACAATGCTCGTTTTACGAGCAAAGCAAAATTAAGCTTATTTTTCATACACCTGTAGACCCTGCCTGGATGCGATTTTACATCAACAACAGACTGTAGTCAAAAATCGGAAGATATTACTACTACCATCACTGGTAGGCCTAACCATTAGTGGTCTGTGGGTTAACCCTCGCCTGTATGTTTCGAAGTAGACACGATTGTTATAGACGTCCCTGTATCCTTTGGCATAGAACTTGCGTACCGCCACCTCACCAATGTCGCCAGCCGGTCAAGATACTCCAGGGACTTAGCGGTTAACTTTCCGAGAAAAGGTCCATGGTGCACTTTTGGCAACAAAGGACAGCGCAATAGGAGCATGCGCTGCTGAGGCTTCAAGGGACACGCGTTAACCGATCCAACCCACAATGAAGAAGTCCCCGTGGGTCCTCCTAATCCCGAGTGGTCCAGCTTGCAGTCTCACTTTCAAAAGATATATACCGTAGTTCATCTTATTTAACCTATTTTACCACAATTTTTTTTATTGTATTTATAATCTTACATGTACATGTAAAAAGCGCCACTTCAAGAAAAAAAATTACTCACCAGTAGTGCTCCCGACCAGGATCGGGAAAATGTTTGCTTGGACGTCGCGCTGTTTAAATTCAATGTAAAGTAAAGTAAAGTCATCCGTGGGCCGAAGGCCCGCTGGTGAGGCGCTAATCTCCTTTTCTTGGTCCTTGAACCGGTGTCACGAAATAGAGTATCCCCCGTATTAATCGTATTACCCCAAATGAAGAAAAGTCGAAAAAGTTTCTTCCGCGTGTATTTTTTTGCAAATTAATTTTCATCTGCTTTGTTTTGAACAATGACACTAACAGGTATGTTTATTCCTACTAGATAGTTTTTTGCTTAGGTTTTAGAGCACTTAAAACTTTTAAAACATTTAAAAACACTCAGAGTCACTAGATAAACTCGAGTTGCCATTTTTTGAACATTGCTTAGGATACTTAAAACAATTAGTCACTTCAAATTTTGATTAGAGCAAAAAAATTCAATTATACGCATTTTTCAAAAAAGAGATAGACTGGTTCATCCCCCGGATAGTCAAGACCGGTTAATTCCATCCGAAAGGATAGATTAATTCATCCCCCCGGATTGCTTTCAGAGGGGATACTCCGTTTCGTGACACCGGCAATGGACGAATCCCAAGGTTTAAACAGAATTTAGGCTATATTTACAGAGAACTGTCCATTGTGGCAACTTGAACAAATCGACGTTACCGCAATAAGCGTAGCCTACATGTATGCCAAGAACAAATAGCTTGTATTGTCGGTACAAAGTTTTGAAGTTTTAACAATAATCATAGACAATCATACAAGATTAATGCAATCCATATTAACAATCCGCATGTCGCCGTTAAAGATTGCAATTCAATGCTTTTGAATTATTAGGCCTATACCGTTTTTCACATACCTAGACAAAGTTCTGCTATATCAATTCAATCAATTCTAATGCCATAGCCTAATATTCTAGTTTTTGCAAGTACGCTGTCATGATCAATGGCATTGAACGCCTTAAAAGTCTGTAAAATGCCCACTGTGAACAATTCATTGTGAACAATTCATTGTGAACAATTCGTTATAAATTATGTCAATAATTATTGCACTGAAATCACCGCAGTACTAAAGCGATTGTTCTAGCCTATCTTTCTTAATCGTCGGGACAACTAAAAGCGCAGGCCATAATATTTTTAATAGTATTTTGCTGACCTACTGCTCAGATATTGGCCATTTCTCTTTTATGTCTCTTTAGTCTTTTTCTGATCACTTCTATTTGAAGCAAAATTTGATAGTCGCATCTGTGATGAATTATTGACTCTTTGCTTGACTTTGCATCGCATAGACTTTATCGCCGATGGGAATACGAAGACCTAACTTTTAGATTACATAGCCTACCTTCAAAGCATTTGCAAGGAGAGACAATTAGATGGGACCCATTTAGGCTCCATAGGAGTTCTCCCAGATAATTATGTTGGAAGAATATGAATCGTATCTGGACTATGTCGACTAAATTTTGGGCGCGTTTGGCAGCGGAAGCATTCCTAAACATCCATATGAATCTGGAAAGACGAAAGCAACGGACAATAGCCGCACGAGGCCGTAAAGTAAACCTAAAACACTTTTTGTTTACGCGAGCCCAAACGTGTCCCCGGTCACAGATGTCCTTGCATTTGCACCAGTAGGCTAATCTTTCGCTGTGTATCGTGCAGACCTCAATGATGATCTTCAGTATTCATCGCTAGATCGAACACGCTGTTGCCAATGAACCAAGTAAGACCACGAGCTAAATCATCTTTTTGCACAGCAATTGGAGGTAGTGAACAATAAACAGTCTAAATAATATATTATGGTTGACTAAGTTCTTCCATGAATAGTCGTTGAGCTCAGCTGCAATGCGAAACATATTGTTCCTCGGAGTTGTTCCAACACCTGGTTCAGCATATTGTAGTTGATCACAAAATAGTAGTGGATGGAAGTTGGCGCAGAGGCGATACTTACTAATTCCTGTTCATAAATCTGTGATGTAACTCCGATACAGTAGATCTCAACTCCGGCAGTTTTTGTAATGTTGACCTCCGGTTGCGTCAAATCGTGATCCACATTTGCTCTGCCATCCGTAACGAGAAAAGCCATTTTCTTGGCACCCTCCCTAGCTCCTTGACTGGCGTTAAACAGAAGACTTCGACCGACTCGAAGTCCAGCAGCAATGTTCGTTTGGCCACCGTTAATTTCAAGACTTTTCACGGCTTTTACGAGACTTGCGGCGTTGCTGTACTGGTCGAGTGTTATCACAACGCTAGCGAACCAACTGAATTTGACGACTCCTATGCGAACGTAATCTGGATCAACTTGGAAACCATTGACGAAGCCCTCGGCGAAGCCAAGGATGTAGCCGTTCCAGTTATCGTAGCCACCCGGGGCAGCAACGATGCTGGTTGTTTCGTCTAGGATGAGCACGATGTCGATCTGCTGTGGACACGCTGCAGCAGAAACAGCACAGTATACGGACACAATTAATATCACCAACTAAAATCACTTATTTATGATTTTCACCACATAGCCTAGCTGTGTTGGAACAGGTTCTGTTTCCGCGGCACATCTTACAAAAATGGTATTAGTTTTTGTAATACATAATTATTAAGTAGGCCTATTAGATCTATTTATTCCATAACATTTCAAATTATTCTGAATCGTACCTGATCGCAGTTATTTTTTGTCAACAAATAGGCTAGGTCTATATCACCAATTGTAGCTGACATCAAAAAGGCTATCGGCATTTTACTATCAGCAGGTAAAACATCTAATCCGTCCTGCGAACTCAGCAAAATTGCACTTCCTGCAATCTCTATGCAGGTCTTTCATCTCAAACTTGAAACATACCATTTCCATGCACAATTAAGTAGCCCCCAAGTTTGATTCCTCTTCTTACCTCTTCTTACCTCACTTCTAACCTCGCTCAACTTCTCCCTAATCATAGATCAGAATGTGACCTCGTCTGTATATCAATTTCGTTTTGATTCAGTGCCTGAGCAACTACAGCGCTTCGAGTTTTCTAGTCATCTCAACGATCGCCTAGTTAGCTACACCGGTAAGCGAGAGCGGCATACGTCTGTTGGTTGCAATGGACTGCGGTTCAAGCCCCGGGCAGGGAGTTGACATTCAGATATTTAGATATCTCGGGCTAGCACGTGTGGGACGCAAGGGCGCAAGCTACTGCGGAGCGACCTTGGGCAAGTTGCTTACCCATCATTGTCTGTGGGGAAGGCAACGGGAAACCAACTCACTCATCTCATCCCCAGGGGCGTAAAGCCAATGAACCTGCCTTCGGGCAGAGCACCACCATCATCATAATCATCATCAACGATCGCACGTCAAGGTAACTTGTCTGCGCGCATGGAACTGCAGTTTTCTACTTTTCCATTCATGAGCCCAAAACTGTTCACGCCACCAAAAACCATTGAAAATTTACCTATTGCGTAAATCTTAGTATTTGATATATCAAATACTAAGATTCAATGGATCGACTGCTGTTAAGCACATTAGAAGTAGTTGGAGCTGATGATTCTATGGCAGTAGGCTATACTGTTGTCGTTATATTACTTTCGTTTTATTTCTATCATAATCAACAGAGATGCTTAACTAAATGTCACAATAAATTTAGTATCAGGGCGTCTTTTTATGGGCTAAGAACTGAAACGTATGATGGCCAACATATATGCAATTATGCATACATAAATTACATAGTTTCATACATGCAGACATGTATTGTATTGTATTCAAACATTTATAAAGCGCCTCTAGTAGGGTGAACCGTTCAGAGGCGCTCCCAGTGCGCAAGGCCCCGCGAGAAGAAGCAGGTTTTGAGAAGAGACATAGCAGAGGAGAGACTGACAGACAGAAGTGTAGAGCGAACAGAAGGAGAAAGAGCATTCCAGAGAGAAGGACCAATTGAGACAAAAGATATGTAAAGATGTATGTTGGTATACATACAGACATGTATGTTGGTATACATACAGACATGTATGTTGGTACACATAAAGACATGTATGTTGGTATACATACAGACATGTATGTTGGTATACATACAGACATGTATGTTGGTACACATAAAGACATGTATGTTGGTATACATACAGACATGTATGTTGGTATACATACAGACATGTATGTTGGTACACATAAAGACATGTATGTTGGTATACATACAGACATACGCGGATAAGTTACAAATTACAATAGGCTACAACAATTATTATGTAGCCGTTAAAAGATGATGTTACAAGTATTTCGATACTCACGAGTGACTGTTGTTGTGGGGGTTGTCGTTTCCGTCGTTACAGTCGTTGTTGATGGAGTGGTACGCGCTACTGTTGATGTACTTCTAGTCGAAGTGGATTGGGTAGTTGTACTTGATGAAGTGCTTTGAGTAGTTGAAGTAGGTGTAGTTGATGAAGTTGAAGTAGATGTAGTTGATGCAGATGGAGTCGGAGTTGTGATTGCTGTAGACGTACTCTGAGTAGTTGAACTTCTTATGGCTGGTGTAGTTGAAGCAGTGGCGGTAGTTGGAGTGTTTTGAGTCGTTGAAGTACTTGTAGTCGGTATAAATGAAGTTGTGCTAGTTGTTGAAGCACTTTGTGTAATTGAAGTACTTGCAGTTGTCGCAGTTGGTGTAGTCGTTGAAGTACTTCCAGTAGCTGGGGTACTTGTTGTAGTGGAAGTAGTGGTTGTGGGTGTTTGAAAGGTTAAAGTACTTGTGGATGGTGTAATTGAAGTAGTAGTGGATGGTGTAGTTGAAGCAGTGGTAGTGGTCGTTGAAGAACTTTGAGCGACCGAAGTACTTGATGTCGGTATAGTTGAAGTAGTTGTTGAACTAGTTTCTGAAGAAGCAGTGGTTGAAATGGGTGTTGTAGATGTCACCTGAGTAGTTGAAGTACTTATAGTCGGAGTATTTGGGGTAGCGCTAGTTGATGAAATACTTTGAGCAGTTGTAGCACTTGAGGTTGGTGTAGCTTGGGTGGTGCTTGATGTCAAAGTGCTTTGAGTAGTTGAAGTTGTTGTTCCCTGTGTTGTGGGACTTGTTGTAGCTTTTGCCGTTGAACTATCAGTAGTATTGAATCCAATATCTTGTAGTGTTGGATGGTAAACCGTTGTGGATGATGCTGTCGACGCGACGCTGGAACTTTGCGACACTTCTAATGGTGTGCAATAACCTTTCAAAACCATGAGGATAAGCCTAGTAACGGAGTTGTAGTTGGTTTCGAAGTAATAATGCGTCGCAGTAGGAACGGAAGCAATCGATCTCAGTTCAATCTCATCAACCTGACTCGTCACCCCGATAGAAAATATCTCGACACCAGCGGATTTCGTGAGACCAGCTTCCCATTGTGTAAGGTCTTTGTTTCTGCTTGGCTGCCCATTCGTGATGAGAAAGGCTACCTTCTGAACTCCTGGACGGGCTCCCCTGTTGCCGCTGAACAAAAGGTTCCTCCCTAGATTCAGTCCATCCGCAGTGTTCCGGTCTCCGCTTTGGAACTGGAGGTTCTGGATTGCACGTTCAAGACTTGCAGCATCCGGGTACTGACCGAGGTTTATGTCAACCTGTGCAACTGTGCTGTACGTAACCACTCCGATTCTTACGATGTACGGAGCTACAGGAAGGGCATTGACGATACCGATGGAAAAGCTACGGACGAAATTGTACCAGTTATATCCGCCCAGGACTTCATCTCTCGATTCGTCAATTATCAGCACAATGTCAACACGTTTCAAGCAGGCTAGAAACAATAGTAGACAGTAAACAGTATCATTATTCATTGGCGTAACTATCAATTCAATTCATTTCGTATGCTTTATTGATCACTAAAGTTCAAGTTTATGCTTATTTTTGCAACCTAAGAATAATGAACGTGGGTAGCATGACCAACTGAAATTTGTCTTCAATCAATTTGGCAAAACCTGTAGAAGCCAGCTCGACAATAAGTCTGATTTAAATAAAAACATGCATAATTGTATAGGCTATAATTATATTTGATTTCTGATTGCAAAGGTAGTACGCCTATGACTAGCAAAGACACAATGCAGAGTATACTCACTGGGTAGTGGCGTTGTTGACTGTGTAGCTGCGGTTGTTGATGTGTTTGGTAAAGAAGAATGTGTGGTGGATATCGTGGATCTACTGCTCGATAACGAAGTCGAGATACTCGTCGAAGTTGGAGCTGTCCAGCTGGATGAAGCCGTTGTTGTCAATGGAGTAGTGGTAGGTGTCGTCGAAGTTGGACCTGTCCTGCTGGATGAAGTCGTTGTTGTCAATGGAGTAGTGGTAGGTACCGTCGAATTTGGTAACGGTTCACGTATAGAACATAATTCGTTTAGAATCGATGTGAGAGTTTTGTTCAGCACATCTCGGTCAGATACCAAGTAATAGTGAGTCGACGTTGGCAAAGAAGCGATGCCCTTCAGTTCAGCCTCATTAGTCAGGTTCGTGACCCCAATGCAGAATACCTCGACCCCAGCTGACCTCGTTGAGTTGCCCTCCACCTGGGTTCGACTTTTGTTCAGATTCGCTCTTCCATCCGAGATCAGAACCGCGATCTTCCTGACCCCGCTTCGAGCGCCAAGGTCGCTGTCGTTGAGGAAATGTCTCGCAACGTTGAGACCTTCCGCTATGTTCGTCTCTCCACCGCCGTACTCGAGGTCTCTGACCGCCAGCTCCAGACTCACACTGTCCTTGTATTCATCGAGGCTGATAGCAACGCGTGCGTTTGTGCTGAACTTCACAACGCCCAATCGCACCGTGTCTGGACCGATTGGCAAAACGTGGACCAGACCGGCAGAAAACTCGAGGATTGATTCCTGCCAGACTCTGGTATTGCCAGCGTCCGTCAGAATACTTCCAGATTGGTCGATTATCAATGCTACATCCAACTGCATTGGACACGGACCTGAAACATTCAGACACGTTTCAGTTTGCGCAAAGAAAAATGCACCTACAACTGTTTAATGTTGTACTGTATAGTGTATCTAAAAATTTACGTATACCGCCTCTCGTAGTGCACACTAATCAGAGGTACTCCCAACACGAGTGACCAAGAGAAAAGAATGGTCTTGAGACCGCGAAGAGAGGTACTTGACCCACCAGTTAATAAAGAGGATCGCGTCGAAGGATCGAGGAAGCCGGGCTCCACTGTGCACCAGGGGTTATTTTAACGTGCAGCTGGACACAAAGTGTGTAGTTGAGAAAGAGATTTGTGCAGTTGAAAATCAGATCTTGTGCAGTTACTTTTTGCCTAGTTGCGTGAACCGACGAGAAGTTAACTGGTAAAAAGTCGGACACAAACATGATAGTACCAGCCCAAAGTGAACATCTTTGAGGCGGTTTATTTGGGTGATATTTATGTTCAGGAAAAGAGCAGGCCTGTTGAAATTTGGCGTGAACTATAATAGATATGGTGATTACATGCAGTTTTCAAGTCAAGCATTAGACCGATACGGTGAAGGTCACCCGCGTGCATGAAGTAAGAGCGGGGGAAATGGGTGATGTAATCGAAGACAAGGTTCTGCTAAAAATCACACATAGGCTGCAGACAGAAGAATTTGCAGTAGGCTAAATGTATGGGCCGATGCAGATTGATATCCTGATAAAGTTTTAAAGGCCGGGGTTATCCTTCATACCATAATGACAACTTCTTGGCCATCGTAGTCTACTTTCTCTTGCTTTTGCCGCTTGCTCTGACAAGCTGAAGCAGGAAGGGACGTAGACAGTCAGACGCATAAAGCAAAATAGTCTACTATAATAATAACAACCCAAGTATCTAACTGGCGATGAAAAGAAAAGAATTGATCAGGCAGACATCCAGACCGAGCTAGCCTTTCAGCCACACAGGCTATCCAATACATACATGGTGGGCAAAAAAGACCACCCTAGATTTTATGCCAATATCTTGGCCAGAAGTAAGAATTTTGAAATGAAATTTTACAGGCTTAAAGACAATTCATATTTACACGTGATGGCCAGATTTCATAAAAATATTTCAAACACAACAAAAGTTACACCACTTTTAGTGAGGCCACGTTTTTTGACGATTCAAAAACGAAACGCAAAAAATTAGGTTTTTCGCCACATGGCCAGAAGTAAGAATTTCTAAATGAAACTTTACAGGCTCAAAGACAATTCATATTTACACATGATGGTCAGATTTCATCAAAATATTTCAGCACACAACAAAAGTTATACCACTTTTAGTGAGGCCACTCACCGTTTTTTTGACGATTCAAAAACGAAACGCTGCAAAAAGTAGCAAAAACACGATTTTATTAAGTCTCATCTCAAATGACTGTTGTCAAATGAACTTGGTAGTGCTTCACAACTTGTGTTCAATGTGCCCACCACCAGTGCCAAAACTTCTTTTGAGTCTCTTTGCAAAGTTCTTGATGGACCCCTGATTAATCTGACAGATTTCATATATTTACAAATTTGATTGTTATCTTGCTAAGTGACTTCTCAGTGACGTGCAGCTTCGCTGGTACCCTGTTTCCTTTTAAATTGTAACAATAATGATCATCTGGCAATATCAAGGCTATTTGATAACAATTATTATTTAAGATGAGACTTAATAAAATTGTGTTTTTGCTACTTTTTGCTGCGTTACGTCTTTGAATCGTCAAGAAACGGGGGTGGCCTCACTTGAAGTGGTATAACTTTTGTTCTGCTTGAAATATTTTGATTAAATCTGGACATCGTGTGTCGATATGTATTGTCTTTAAGCCTGTAAAATTTCAGGTCGATATTCTTACTTCTGGCCAAAATATTGACCATAATAATTAAATTGTTTTTTTGTCATTTCGTGTTGGGCTGCGTTTTTGAATCGTCAAAAAACGGTGGGTGGCTTCACTAAAAGTGATATAACGTTTGTTCTGTCTGAAATATTTTGATTAAATCTGGCCATCATATGTAAATATCAATTGTCTCTAAGGCTGTAAAATTTCATTTCGAAATTCATAATTTTGGTCAAGATATTGGCAAAAATCTTAAGGGGGTCTTTTTTTGCCCACCCTGTACATACATGATGTAGGATTGTAGGTCAATGCATACTCACATTTTCTTCCAAATTCTCCATATATCCCCATATTACACGCACCCTTTTTGAGTTTATGTGATCCCATCCAAAAATCACCATCCTCAGAATCTGAAAGATACACGTAGGCCACTAGGCCTATGTTATTGAACTAGCATCTCGCACAGGGGTGTAGACTTAGATGGGATAGGGTCGAGGAACGGAATCCGGAACTTGTGGTGGTGACGGAGATGCTTATATCTTATATCCCCCAAATATTTCAGAAATATTATCACAAGCATTATTATAGATTTCTACAGTGTAATCCACTGCTTGTCCATAATTATCAATTTTGATACAGATGACAGCTTATATAGGCTAAACTGCCACCATTACGTTGTGTAGATTTTAAAAAATAGGATACATGTAGGGGGAATTATTCAAGTCTCAAACCACGTCTCTGAGTATCAAACTATAATTGAATTTGTCAAGGTAACAGCCTAAAATGCTATTATAACAGTGGGAAAATGACTTTTTCAAACAATGGACGAGAAAAGAAAATTATGAGTATTTTTTCAAATGACAGCTTTAAATGCCAGATTAACAGCGTGCAAATTAAAAAATTAAACAACAAGGAGACTCTCTAAACTCTAAAAACCATAACTGTCAGCATTTAAAAAGAGCAATTTTGTTCAGATGACAATTACAGTGTGGAAATTCAGAAATGTAAGCAATGGGGAGGAGCATCTATTGAAGTCTCAAACCATGCCTTTTGGCGTGAAAATTGTGAGCAATTTTTTTAAGATCACAGTCTAAAAGTGGCCATTACAATGTTGCAAAAAAATATTTAAACAATGGGACGGGACACTTATTAAAGTCCTGAACCACGACTATCAGCACTGACGGTGGAGGATGCTGTTCTGCACGGGAGGGACTAAGTACTAAGTATCATCACTGAAATGATGAGCAACCTCGCTAAATTACAACTTAGAATTCCACCAGTGCATTGTGGAAATTAAACAAAATTCGAAAATGGGATTGGTACACCTTCCAAAAACCCTAGCCA
Source organism: Lumbricus terrestris (assembly GCA_949752735.1). Classification (NCBI taxonomy): domain Eukaryota; kingdom Metazoa; phylum Annelida; class Clitellata; order Crassiclitellata; family Lumbricidae; genus Lumbricus; species Lumbricus terrestris. The sequence goes on from OX457036.1 coordinate 91,750,942, forward strand.
GCTAGGTGCTCGTGCATTGGAAATTATTGTCCTTCGGTCGCTCGTTCGTTTCCACAAACCCAGGACCAAGTCTGCGGCTATGTTCACACACACATTCAGGTTCTCATGAATGAATGACACCAGAGCTTGGAGCATATAAAATAACCAGCAGTCGTACCCTCAGCCAAGTCATGGTGTGGTAAAATATCATTTACATGTAGATCGGCGACGCGGCTCCTGGTTAAAACTGCTATTAGCCCAAACAGTAGCCTACATATTCGTGTTGATGTGGGTGTCAGTATAGGCCTATCGATCAATAATGACCATTTGGGAGATTTGCTAATGATATTTATCGGTCTTATATCGTATTTTGCAGTTAGTGGGTTATATTTGATAAAAATTTAAAATTAGCTCAAAGATTCTATTTCTTGGGGAAATATCTCATCTTGTCTGCTAGCTTCCTTAACCGACTAGAGATCACTTTGGCGTGGTGGTGGCGACGTTGCCATGAAGCCGGAAGGTTCGAGGTTCGAATCCACCTCGCCGCGTAAGGACCTTGGGCAAGTCCTTCACTCACAATTGCTCAGCGCTTCGGCGTGAAACTCCGATGCAGTGTCCGCTCTGCATTCGGGAGCGCCTCTTAGTGAGCTTGAAGGGGCGCTATAACAAGTGCACATACAAACAAACATACAAATCCTTGGTCAAGTTCTTTCTTATGTCCATTCTAAAAGTAAGTCATTTATGTGCAGTTGAGAAAATTCCTTAAAATAACCCCTGCTGTGCACAGCCAATGAAAGCAATGGCTCGCGTTTAGCAATGGCGGTCCTAGCCAGCTCCAGATGTGGCAAAGAAATCGTGACAGTCAAAGGAGCTGAGCGGACGAAGAGAAGTGGCCGAGGTCGGCTGACGGATGTAGTCACAATCATAGATAGACTTAATTGTGAGCTCGACCAATATTATACGACCGACACCGGTAAATTAATGTGATAATCTTGAGTTGAAACCGAACAATAAGCTAATGCAGAGGAGTGGCAACTAAGAAGACAGTCCTTAATAAGCTCGTGACGATTATTTTGGATAGCAAGCTTTGTAAAAGAGCGTCGTGCAGTCTGTTGTTATCCGGTCCGGTTTGCAACTGTGGTTGTGTGCACGTTATTTCACGGCAGCGAACAAATAACCGATATTGTTGATCACCACGCTTTAGTGCAATCTATTGTATACACAGTAACAAAAGGCCTCAAACAATAATTATTATTAGCCTTGGTAATTTCAACTTTTCCCTGCCAACATTGCTCTGAATATGAAACTGCATGGGACTCGCATGGCTTCTAAACGGGCTCCATATGGGGTTATGGGTCCTATAATCTTTGCTATAACTATTGGCTCCATAATTATTAGCGAATTGACAGGGTAACTACAAAACCACTGCACGACCAATGTCAAGATCCAAGCCCCCCCCCGTGTAACTATCAACAGCACAGTATAGATTACTTGTTCAAGCTGTCTGAAAGTTGATATGCGAGTACAGTGGTGTCGTCTAATATATTATACATATATTTATATAGCATAAGCTTATATTTAACTGTCGCAACAAAGTTTCTTACATCTGTCATCTAGGGCATCAACATGTAGGCTATGAATGGTTCATTTTTAATGTGTGGTGTGCGGTCGAAAAACTGCGCGTGTGAGTCCCATGTAAGAGGGTATTAAGTACAGGATAGGCCTACACAAAGACATTAGACGTTGGTATTGGGTGCGACGCTTTTAAGAACAATGCGCTCTCTCTGTCTCTGGCTCTCTCTCTCTCTCTCTCTCTCTTTCTCTCTCTCTCTCTCTCTCTCTCTCTCTCTCTCTCTCTCTCTCTCTCTCTCTCTCTCTCTCTCTCTCTCTCTCTCTCTCTCTCTCTCTCTCTCTCTCTCTCTCTCTCTCTGTCTCTCTCTATGTCTATGTATCTGTTGCTCTGTCTCTGTCTGTCTCTCTGTCTCTGTCTCTCTCGCTCTGTTTTGTATCTGTCTGTCTCTCTCGCTCTGTTTTGTATCTGTCTGTCTCTCAGTATATATATATATTATATTATATATATATATTATATGTGTGTGTACATTTATGCCGATGTCGTAGATTAATCCTACACAAAAATGTGATCCAAATATTCCAATGAAATTTTTTCGATTTCAAATAGGAGTCTAGACCTACCGGGATTGCTTTTCCATTGTTCCATTGTCAACCTATGCTAATAAACTCTGCCTTACCACTGCGACGACTGACTTTCTACTGGTGAGTACTCGACAGCAACTTAACAAATTTTAATGGCTCTAATCTTTAACGCTGGTTGACTCAATTGTCTCAACCTATAGACCTAAACAGCATTCTGTGCGTTAAGAATGTCGCAAAAATAAAATAAATCATAAAATAATCAAAGCCAACGATCAAGTTACGATCGGCAACAGCCAACTCAACAATTGAATCAACCATGTGTCAAGATTCAAGCCATTAAAATTTATTAAGTTGCTGCTCAGTAGGCTGCCCAACAGTCTGCGCTGGGATACATATACATAAGGCATCGTTTTATTAGAATCCATCAACACAGAAGGGCCACAAAAGCAGCGGACAATGGCTGAAAAGACGAGTGACATGACAAACTGTCAGACGAAATGTAGAGTTGAGTACCAGTAGAAAATAAACGACAATTCGTTGAATAGCTACCAGGGTACCACGCAGCTGTAGCCTACCTATGCTGCATGGTGTGGTGCATAAACTAATTAAACGACAAGGGTTCACTAAATGTGACTGGGACACCAACGCTGCTAAGCTTTATAAGGTGTTAATGTAATTTTACGATGACGTTCCTCGGTAAGAACATGACTTTGTGAACATGTAAGAAGCTGAGAACTTTACTGCAGGACCATAAGGAATGATCAGTGCTGGAGACCATGACGTAGGCCCGTGCATAAATTTTTTGTAGGCCTATTCGTTTGGAGCAGAGGATATTGTTAATATGGTCTCTCAAGGCCTATTCCTAATTCCTCCACCCCATAATATACTTTATGACATCGGTTCTCAACCTTTTCGGTGCAAGTTCAGAACCACTGCCCTATGAGAACTCCCATGGCCTTGATGACTTGATGTATGGTGTACGAGACACTGCGGAATTGGATGGGTAGGTCGAGAGGGATCCTGTTGTTGCCATTTCCCTTTATTTAGCAGAATTGATCCCATATAGATTCCATTCTTTAGACGAGTTGCTGATGGAAGTGTTGGAGTTAATTCGTCCATCGAAGTAGATAATTGATTATAGTCAACCAACAGGAAAGAATCGTCGGGAATTTTTAGAGGGTGGGCCTGGGATGAACGGGGGAGGTCAGATGTAGGCCTATACCTACTAAACGACTTTCAAATCCTCAGGACCTATAAAGGACCCTAGAATAGCGCTGCATCGTTGATGGTTCTTAGCTGCAGATGTAAGCCGATAACTCCTTTGAAAGGAAATATGGGGAGCTTCCTACCCTGCATGTGGTTCACGAATCAATTGTAGAAGCAATTATCGATGTCCAAAGTTGCTAGGAAACTCGACTGCACAGTGCTTGACGGAGTCAGAGGCTTTGGAATAGTCCGTCGGTACGAATAGGTTTACTGTGCTCTGGTTAGGCCTACTGTTAAGTAGATCTGAATCGTGATGTATACTTTTAGGCTTAGATAAAGCAGCAAAGCAGTACGTGGTCGAACCAGTTGGTCGAAAAGCATATTTAATTATTGATTGTGAAGGGACTTTGGCTGAGGCATATTTACGAAACACGGGTAGGACCTAGATGCTGGCACGGACCTCCATAGGCCTACGCTTCAATATCCGAGAGATAATTATTACAGAGACAGCGTGAGATTGATCAAGAAGAATGATCGGCATTATCAAACGGTCCACGTTATCAAAAGCAGCACACAAGTGACTTCTTATAGCGCCGTTATCATCATGTCGCCTGAGATACAAATCAACGGTCGTTGAAATTGAAATCGTTATAAAAATAATAAAGCATTGGAGAAGAAGAAGTTTGCGTGTTGACATCCGATGGATGAGAGAAAGCAGAAGCCAGGCCACGGTCGCTAAACAGCTTGAAAGAGTTAAAATCTTTCTTTAGACGTGAATGACATCAAAGAATTGACGGAGCGAATTGACATGGACAACAAATTCCAAAGCTTTTATCCGGCCACCAAGAAAGCTGCCCGAGGCTTGAGAAGAACGATTGCGGGGGCAAGTATCGCACAATGTCCATTGATCGAGTGCGATATTTATAGTCACAAAGATTGGGCATTTAATGGTGTTGAGAGGTCGACTAGTAGAAATTTAATGCTTTACGAAGCGATAAAACAGATTTTAAAATGATTTCCCCCAGATTTGTAAATGCGTGTGCAAGCAGTGTATTTGCTTAAATGATGATCAAGTGGACTAGATAATTTCGTCGAAAATGTTAAATTAAATTTAGCATAGGCTAAGCTTAGCCGAGGTCTTGTCTGAAAGTGATGTGTGAATCTTTCGGTAATGGAAGATTTGACCGTGGTTCCTCATTGCATCAAGAATTGAAAACTACTTACAGACTGCTAATGTAGTAATGTTGCATCTTTTAAGTAACTCTCACATGATTACAATATTAGGCCTATACCGGTATTATAGAACTGAACTTACACGACTGTGCCAGATTTAAATGGTTTAATGTAGACAAATAAACGTAGGTTTCCTTCACAAGAGTAAGCTATCAACTTGTTCCCTTCACAAAAGTAAACTACCACCTTTATCCCATCTTTTGACTTGTTGGAAGAGAAGAAAAACTTATGCAGAACAGATAATAATTATATGGAAACTAAACTTAGTTTATATAGGCTATTTTTAACAGGATTTGTGCTTAATTTTACAAGTGCAGCTTAGGACGTTGGCTAAAAATAATTATGTTCAGCACAGCGCCGAAGTACCGGTAACTTTGGTCTAGAAAGTGGGAGAGGGGCTACAAGATCTCGCGCAACGTTTTCCCTTCGCGACTGTTAAATAGGCCTAAACATTGGAGAATGACCTAGCTGTACCGGTATCCACTAGGCTATAGTCATTCGTAAATGTCTTAGGCTTAGGCCTACTTCAGTCTATTTGCTGGTTAGTCTAAAGCAGGTCTCTATACCAAAGCTCAGCAAACAGCTTGTTCCTCCATCTGGTTATCCTTTGTATGCTGCGATATTGAAATGCGTAGGATGCCGTTGCCTGTGCATGAGCAACTCAGGCCAAAGAATTTCAAATTTGATGGATTATTCGTGCGTGACATTCTCGTCTGTTTAGATACATTTGATGAAGCTTAAGCGTACAGGCTGTAGCCTACGTCAAGGAGAATTGGTCCCCAGGATGTAAGCTAGCTAGCATACCGATCGCAGCTTATTTTAGAATTTTAATCTCGGACAAGCACGGTCTGTGC